>JAIWQS010000083.1:0-143582 GCA_029891385.1 Erythroxylum novogranatense | reverse complement strand
CAAATTAAATTAAGCGATTAAAATTACTCAGGCGATCTAAAATTGATTGATTTAAAATAAAATAAAATAAAAAAACGATGAAAAATTAATTACGATCACGAGTTGATTGATTTAAAATAAAATAAAATAAAATAAAGCGATCAAGAAAATATGAAAATTGCAAGGTATGAATTAAAAGCGACTAGATTTAATCAATTGACAAAAGTTCGGTTAAGGTATCGATTTTAATTGGATTAGACATTTAAAATAAAATTATAATGGTAGATTGATTTAGGAAATACTTAACAAGTTAAAACCAATGTTAGAGTGTTCTCTTCTCTTTTAAATCCAGTCACTACTTGGTCCATAGATAATTGAATAAAGGCGGTAAATACAAGAAGCCAAATTAAGTTCGTTAATTCTAGGTATCCTCACCTGAGATCCTAAGGTTGGTTACACTTTAGGCTCAAGTATATAAACTTGATTAATTTTCCCGACAAATTAAATCCCATTGGTTGTGGCATTTAATCATCTAAGGTCTTTAATCTAGTGATCAAGCTAAATTAAGACTAAATATGCATTCAATCAAGCAAAATCAAGACCACAAAATTATCCTAATCCAATTTCAATCTTAACCTTAACCAAAAGAAAAAATTACTCACATATTTATCAATGAAATATAAATCATGGTCATAATATATGTTTGCATTAATTAAAATCACACAATTAAAATAAATACTGAATTAAAATAAATTAAGAAAATAAATTAAAACACCCATTTTTGTCATGTTTCGTATTCTTTCACGCTTACATCTTGAGCTGTATTCTCTTAT
This sequence comes from Erythroxylum novogranatense, assembly GCA_029891385.1. Taxonomy (NCBI): domain Eukaryota; kingdom Viridiplantae; phylum Streptophyta; class Magnoliopsida; order Malpighiales; family Erythroxylaceae; genus Erythroxylum; species Erythroxylum novogranatense. Next base: position 142,770 of record JAIWQS010000083.1, on the reverse strand, counting down.
GTATTCTCGTCTCACGAACATCCACGTGTCTCCAATTTAAGTTGGTGTGGCGGCTCTTCTCAGCAGTATCGCTTCATTTTTTCTTCTCTTGAATCCCATCGCCTCTTTTACTCTTTTGTTTTATTTCCATCATCTATCGCCAACGCCACTTACACCTAGCCGCCGCCAACGCCACTTCTATGTCTTCATAAATTTTTCTCTCATCGCCACCAGCTCCAACGTTTTGCTTCAACGTGTCTTCTTCAACTCCACCATTGTCCACGCTGCTTCCTCAGATGAATGCCACCACTAACAACGTTATTTTCCTCCTTTTCTAGCCAAATCGTTTTTCTCCAGGTGCCTTGTGTGAATGGGAGTCTCGAGAGCGCCTTTAACGCCCCTCTTACTTGCCTTGGTCTCCACCACCAACGTGTTTCCTCCACTGTGTTGCTTCAAAGTCTCAAGCCCTAGCCTCAAGAATGTCATGCCACCACCTGACTTTGTTGTTGTCCTTTGCCATCAGCACCATCTACAACGTTGTTCAAGCCACTACCGCTTAATGGAGAGTATGGAATGCTTTTCTAAGTGTTTGGTCCACCCTAATCACGTTCTTATGCACTTCCTTCCTCTACAACCAGTTGCCAACGATGTTGCTTTCACCTTTTCTTTCTCCACCACTTGTAACGTTGTTCCTCTTCAACTCACCAACTTCAACTCCACCAAGTCTGTCATTGTGTTTGTTCTACCCACCAGCTAACTTGTTGTTCTCGTCAGACGTTGGTCTCTATTCCACTGCTTCAACTCTTCTCCTCGCAACGTAGCTTACTTCTCTGTTGCTCTTGTATATAACACCCTTCACTCTCCACTCAACTCCCACATGCTTCACGCTCTCTTTTCTCTCAGTTTTACATAACGCCACCTCTTTTTTTTTCTCTTCTTTCACAAAGACACACTCCACTTCCAAGTTAACGCTCCCTCTTCCTTCTCGCTCACTCTTCTTCTTATCCCTCTAACACTTTACTCCCATCATCACCCATCATGTAACGTGATCTCCTCTTTCCACTCTTTATTTTTCTCCTATTTTTCTCCTTGGCAGATGCGTTCTCCAGCTGGTCAGCATGGGCATCTTTAATGGATTTCTAATTGTCTTCTTCTTTTTCTAACTGCCTTCTTCAGCTCTTTTCTCCCTTGTTTTCTGTTAACCAGCTTATGCTCTGTTGTCCCTAGCTAACACCACCTGCCGCTCATGTGCGCTTGCCAACAACCTCCATTATCCAACCATCCTTCTTTATCTACACACCTTCTTCGTTGTCTTCATTCCAAGAGAATGTCCCTCTTTATTCTCCTCTAGCCTGGTGTGGTGTAAGCATGGATCTCTTTCCTTTTTGGTGAATTGCGTTGAGCTCTCCAGCTGCTTATCTTCATGTGTGGTTTTTGGCTGTTCCCATTTTGTGTAACGTTGAGAGCTCAAATATGTAGTGAGTGGAGAGTTGGTTACCAAATGGAGCACCCCCCCCCCTTTTTCTACTATTGCGTGATTTTTAAAACCTTCAGCCTTACTCACTTACGCCATCGTTTTGGTTTGTAGTGTGATTAGACAATTAATGTTGGTCCTCTTTCTGCCTTGTTGTGATGTTGGTGGAGCCTTCCCTTTTGGTGTAGCATGTGTACCTAAAATTAAAATAAATAATTCTTAATTAGTACACTTTAAATATTAAATGGACAATAGTTTAGCAAATTATGTATCAAAAATTAATACAAAAATATCCATTAACAAATCACTCCGAATTTTATCCTTAGCAGACCTAGGCAAATGATCAGGCAAATAACCAGTAGCTAAAAAGTTCACAATATCAAGATACCAGGTAACAAGGATCCTGTCGTATGTGATCGCGGATAGGCTTCTCAGACAAAGAAAGAGTTGTTAGTCTGAAATTGATCTTTGATTGGGAGAAAATCTGGATCGAGCGTGGGAATTCGGCTAAGATGATCAATGATAGGTTCTCGCACTTCTTCGTCCTTTATTTCCAAGTCGGACTTCGAGAAGTAGAATCCATCGAATCGGTCTCGCTTCACGTCCTTTTTCGAAAGGAGGTACCTCAAAGTGCATAATCGAATAGACAATAACTTTAGTACCAAGTAAATAAGCACGAAATTTATCTAAAGCATAGACAATTGACAAAGCTCCTTTTCGAGTGGTAGTAGTTGCTCTAAGTAATCGCCTAGCATTTTGAAGCGTAATAGATCACGTGAGAGTGCTTGTTGATCCTTTGTCCTAGCACAAGACCCATCGCATAGTCATCAAGGCGTTGCACACAATCTTGAATGGATAGTCCCAACTGTGGTTGGATGATTGACACCGATACTAGCTTCTCCTTAAGTAGGTCAAAGTAGACTTGCATTCATCGTCTAGCTCGAACTTTACATCTTTCTAGCGGAGCCGACATAAAGGTCTGGTGATCTTGGAAAAGTCCTTGATAAACCTCCTGTAGAAACCTGCATGGCCAAGGAAAGAACGCACTTCCCGCACACTCGCGGGGTAAGGTAAAGACTTAACTACATCTACCTTAGACTTATCAACTTCAATACCGTGCGTAGATACTATGTGACCTAGAATAAGACCCTTATCGACCATGAAGTGACATTTTTTGTAATTCAAAACCAAATTTGTCTCCATGCAACGTTTCAAAATCTTAGCAAGATTCGAGAGGCATTCATCGAAAGAGTTTCCATAAACCGTGAAGTCGTCCATAAGTACCTCTATTATATGCTCAACATAGTCAGAAAATATGCTTATCATACACCTTTGAAAGGTGGCCGGCGCGTTGCAGAGTCCAAATGGCATTCGTCGAAAGGCAAAAGTTCCAAAGGCACACGTAAACGTCGTCTTCCCTTGATCCTCAGGTGCCACCGGATCTGATAGAAACTTAAATATCCATCAAGACAACAGTAGTGAGTTTTTCCAACTAAACGTTCAAGCATTTGGTCAATAAAGGGGAGGGAAAAATTATCTTTCTTAGTAAGGGCATTGAGACCTCTATAGTCCATACACACCCTCCACCCATTTTGAACCCGAGTGGGGACTAACTCACCGTCCTGATTTTCAACAACTGTAATACCTGTTTTCTTCGGTACAACCTAAACTGGACTTACCCATTCACTATCAGATATTAGATAGATCATACCTGCGTCAAGGAGCTTAATGATCTCCTTTTTCACTACCTCAATCATTGGCAGTTCATCCATTTGTGCTTCTCTACGGGTTTAGCACCTCCTCCAAAATGATTTTATGCATGCATGTGGAGGGGCTCGGACTTTTGATATCGCGATCGTCCATCCAATCGCCTCCTCAGTACTCTCGAAGCACTCTAATTAGTTTCTCCTCTTCCAGCCGTCGAGCATGTTGGATATGATCATGTGTGGGTTTCACCATCACCTAAATATGCGTATTTCAAGTTGCTCTGGAAGCTTTTTGAGCTCCAACTTTGGGGCTGCAAAATCGAGGGTAACAGTTTAGATTATGATCGTGATACTTAATAGCACAAATTTCATACTTCTAGTCTTAAGAGCTTCCAGAGCGTAAACCAAATCAAGTATATCATCGTAAAATTCAAACCGATCAATAAATCTCCTAACTCTATCAACAGACATGCTATGACATAAAGCATAATTCAACTCATCATTATAATTTAAAGCAAAAACCTCATGAGTCAAATCTTCAATGATATCAACATTATAAACACAAGACACATCTTCAAAGACGTTTCATGGCATTATAAACATTGAATTTCACCACTTCTCCATCAAACTCTAAAGTTAATGAACCACTATGCACATCTATCTTTGCCTTAGCTGCGCTAAGGAAAGGCCTACCAACAAGATATCGGAAGATTTAGATGAACCATCATTTTCCATATCAAGAACAAAGAAATCAACAAGAAAAATTAATCCATTAACTTGAACTAGCACATCCTCTAAAACACCTTCAGAATAGACAATCTATCGATCTGCCAATTGAATTATAACTCCACTACTAGTTAATGGACCAAGACCCGGAGAAGTATAAACAACTAAAGACATCACATTAATAGAGGCCTCTAGGTCACATAGCTTTACTTATACTAATATTCCCAATCTTGCAAGGAATGGAAAACATACCTTGGTCGCGACACTTAGGAGGTAATTTCCTCGTAAGGCAGTACCGAAACATTCTCACCCGCACTCACCCTTTCATTACCTGTTAACTTACGCTTGTTTGTGCATAATTCCTTAAGGAATTTGGCGTAACGCGGAACCTGTTTAATGGCCTCGAGGAGCGGGATGCTTACTTCAACTTTTTGGAATAACTCCATGATGCTTTTATCCTCCTTTTCCTTCTTGCTCTGAGCGCCTATGTGGGAATGGGGGTGGAACCACTAGAGGTTTGGGGTTATGAGGATTTTCAGCTGGACCTGAATCCTGTATGTGGTCACGTGTAAGTTCCCTTTCGGCTTCCTGTTTTGTCTCTGCACGGGAACCCCAGGCGTGGTCATGTTTAGGGTTCTTGTCGACTGGGGGCTGCAATTCCTTACCATTTCTTAAGACAATAGGGCTCACATTATACCTCGTGTCGAGTGTCCGGACGGCAATTGCCTTGAGTCTCCATTTTGCTAACTCGAGGATGCTATCCGCTCATTTAAGTCTCTGAGTCTTCATACTCTCTCTATCTTTTGAAATCTGTCAGGTCTCTGTTGAAATTTCTCAAGATAGTAGCTATCATACGGACAATTTCATCAAGAGGCTTACCCGAGCTCAAGGTTGTCGATGGTGGTGGTCCGTGATGGAAGTTCTGGTTCATTGGTTGTTAAGATAATCGAAATTTGGGTGGCTTCTCCAACCGGGTCAGTAGGTGTTTGAATAGGATCAAACTTCCTCTGTTGGAACCCAATAGCATTCACATTCTCCGTGTTTCATCATGGAGTGTTAGGCATGCATCGGTTGGGTGAGCTAGGCTAAGGCTGATGCCACACCGCAAGTGGAGGAGTACCTACATTCAAATTCCGACCAAAGTTGTTAGCAAAGATTTTACCTCATTGAGAGAAGTAACATTTACCTCGTTCACCCTTCAGCGGTATATCTCGGTCGAAAATCGAATTGTTGGGAGTTTGTCGCCATAGTTGATATCAACTCCGGGCTTGACGGAGGTTTCTCGACGATGGCCCCGCCATCATGGAATCGCACCTCGTAAATAATCGGATGATCAATTGTTCGGATATGCCATGCTACGGGCGCCTTGTTAAAATTCTCTTTACCTCTCCCAATACTGCCGAGGTTCTCTCGAATCCTTCCGCTTAATGCCACATATTTCACGCTCGATGTTAACGGCTCGGACGCTGGAAATATTTCTAAAACTGTCGGACATCCTTCCCAAGTGTTGATTGTCCCGGAGGTAGTAGTAGAGCAGCCCTCGTCGCATCGCAGCACTAAAATGGAAAAGCTCTCGCTTGATTTGGTCCTCCGTGACATCATGGGACTTCATGGAAGTACAGACGAGGTGAAATTCCTTCAGATGCTTATTCGGATCCTCGTTTTCCAATCCACGGAAGGTGGGCAACAAGTGGATGAGTCCGGACTTCAACTTGAACCCTTCTTGAAGTTCTGGAAAGTCTATGCATAGCGGATGTTGTGCTTCAATGGGTCTACCCAAGTCCTGGAGGGTTCTGTTAAGAATCATATCCTGCGCGTGGTCACGGTTAAGCTTCCCGCCAGGTTGCTGTTCAAATTCAATCTCTTGTTCGTACTCTATTTCAGTATCCGACTCAACCGGGGTCAATAATCTACTAGCTTCTCCTTGCTTCTTCCTTAGTTTGCTCAACTTCCTCAGCCTCTTAGCAGTCTTTTCGATCTCAGGGTCATACAAGATGGAATCTCCCGTACGAATGTTCCTAGGCATAAAAACAAAATCAATTAGTTACTGAGCTCCAAAGAATCGGCGCCAAAATTTGATGGGTGTCGAATCCACCAAAATAATTCCCAAACACCAAACAGATATAAATTGTGCGCGGTGGTAAATGGGTCATCCACGAGAATGGAATAAATTGACTCTATTCAAATGCCAAAGAACGAATGAAATTAATTAAAGGGAGTTTTGAGTTTTCTACTAAAACTACTAATTGAACTAATCATTAATGAATTATTAACTCAATTAATAAAATAACTATGATTCGGTTAACAAAGAAAGTAGATAAAATTGACTAACTCAATAAACGACAACTTAGCCAGGGAATTCCTAATTATTATACTTAGACCGCGATCATCGACTCAATTATTTTCTTTGGTTTAATAATATGTTAGCTATGGTTACCACTACCTCCTGCTCCCTCATTTCTTCTTAATTTTAGAACAATCAAAGAAACTCCTTTAAACTATTCTCTAATTAACTAATAACCCTTCGAGACTCTCCGAGATTCAATTAATTAACAAGATTAAACTCTAAAGAAACATTAACCCTAATCGACTCACGACCGACTACATGCGCTTCATCTAGATAGATCGCAAGTTTCTTAACACAAAATCGATAAGTATTATGTCCTAGTGCCAATTGCCACAAATACTAATCACCCGCTAACACCACCAAGTAAATCATTGATATGCAAATTAACTCGACTTCTCAATCGGGCCCTAATCGCAGAATCAATTAATAAACAATGACAAGAAATGTAAACGGTACTAATATTATAAACCAAATAATTAGAACAATAAGGTCTCACGGTCAAAGATAACAATTGAAATTTCCGACTAAAACAGTTTAGCTACTCATAACGAATTGAATAAAACAAGATTCTTGTTTATCATAGTCTAAATAACAAGGAAGAGAAGAAGAACTAGAAGACATAATTATTGAATGAGATCCCCAAAAGCTGCTGTCATTTTTCTCTTCTTTTCCCCTGCATTTTACTGCTCATCCCCCTTTTCCTAATCGCGGCCCCTTATTCTTGGCTGATTTTAATTTCTAAACCTACGTCTTGCGTGTCTCCTCTCTACCTGCCTTGGTCCTTTAATTTGCCCTTTGTCTCTAGTGATGATGTGACAATTAAGTTTGCAAAACCCTCCTTAAAATCCTTGCACTCTTTGGTTCACGCTACTTCTATATACGGTACTGCTTGATTAGACAATTAATTTGTCAAGTGGTTTCTACCATCCATTGACGACTAACAACCCTCTTGATATTTCTCCTTTGCTCATTCCACGCCTCGACAATTTTAATTTGCTTCCAACGCTGCCCACGTGAAGCCCACCTACTATGTTGATTTAATATTTGGACGTCTTCTTCTTGAATTGATGCACTTGTTTCAGTTATTTGGGAGTCACTTTGGCAAGTGATGTGAATTGTATTGCTGTTTTCCTCTTAATTTCCCACATCATGCAAAAATTATAATTCTCTACAAGAAAATATTAAATCAAATTAAGTCCCAAAAATTAAATCAATAAGAGGAATAAAATAGAATAATTAAAACATAAATATTAGACAAATATGCACTTATCACTTAGCCATTTAGCATGAATTATTAATTCTTGCTCTAGCATACAATCTTCTCAAAATTAGGAAGAAATACCTTATTGTAGCCTAATTTTCTAGAATTAGCAAATATGTCTGGATCGATATTACTCGAATACAACAATCAAAATTTGATTTAGTTAAGCATAAGATCAAACTTGAACATAATAAAAATGTCAAATTTCAATCTTGAAATACTTGAATGTGACATAAACTCGAATTTTAAGTTCGGCCTAGATCAGAATTCAAGTTAGAATTGAGTCCATAAATTAAATTCAAGCTCTGCATTTAGTCTTATGGGTCCAATTTATTGTCATCCTTGATTTTATCTATTCGATTCTTCAACACACACAACAAAGGGGAGCTGTTCACCATCATCATTACTTCATGTATTGGAGTGTTCATGGTTTTTAAACTATGTTTCTATCTAAAAACCTACTGTCAAGTTGTGCAGATAGATTCTATATAGAGATACTGCAAGGCACACCCTGTCCTGTAACGCCTGGATTAGAAAAAGGCTTCAGGAACTGGTATGGCACAATCCCAGCTCCACATCTATTCTTCAAATCCTTATTAGCATTTCGTTCATCAATAATCCCTTCCAATTCTTTCAACCTGCCACTAAATTTCTCAAAAGCTGCTTTGATGATCGGATCTTCTGCCCAAGCAGGCTCCATATCCTGTCCAATGTATTCCTCATCAGGTGAATGATTCGACAGTACATTCAACACTGCCATCACTTTAGTTGCCTGAAGCTTTGAAGGGAATGTTGCCAATAGTAGTGATTCAGGTTTTTGCAGGAAAATTTCCCACTCTTCATCTGTAGGATCTTCATTTGGCATCTTTCTTCTAGCAATTGTTGGTCTGTTAGGGAAGTAACCTCCATACGAATACTGTCCAAAGTTTACTGCTGCATGGTGACCTGAGGCCACCCATACAATGGTTGTGATGATGTCTATTAGGTCCCGTGGCGTCTTGAGTTGCGGCCACCATGGCTCGTCCTTCTTGTCGCTGTGACCAACTGTTCGGATTTCTGTCCACCATGCTTGGAGCTCTTGATCGGATGCAACAAGGCTTGGATCGGTGTAATAGTGCTGTACATAGTCTGTAACCCATTGTTTGATGATGCCCCACAGAACTAGTCCATCGCAAGCAAAAGGGTAGTCTTCAATTGTAAGTTTTATGCCATGGGGTTCAGTTAAGTCTTCAATGGCCATTCCCCTGGACAGAAAAACAAACTTGTATGTTATTATCTCCTATATATGGATAACGTTAAATTTATCAACTGCTAATTAAAGTCACAATCTAAATTCATCAGGTATGCCTTTTCGTTATCATTTCATTAATGAATTCTTCAAAGGATGGCGTCACTAATCTAAGCTTTAACCTGCTGATAAGATCATCGGGAAGTGACTGATGGTCGAACCGCCATAGCTGATCATAAGCAGAAGAGCAGATCTCCATTGCATACTTCCCAGGTGTGAATGAGGACTCGATGATACCCCCAGCGTTGACCAGGGACTCTCTAGCTAGTGCATTGATCTCCATTGTGTACCGAAAATGGGGATGTAACAGTCTGTAAATTGATGCATCACACTGAGCTGCCTCTTGGTTGCGATTATGAAAGGTTCTGTGACACAATGTGTTCGTAACCTGCCAAAAAAAGAAAAGGAATGAAACTCAAGAAACCATTTAAATCTTCTCCATATGCTTACCATTATTGCATACCAGTGGCTAACAAGTTGGTGATAACCAGCGTCATGAGCAAGAACATGTGCTTTGGCTAGTCTCCATAACCAGCAACCTGTGGAATTCCAAGAAGGTGTATAAACTTGCTTCCACTGAGGCTTTCCGTGCATTGGAGGTCGAGTCAGCTCGATAGCTAGAGGTCTCAAAGTGCCTTCAGGTGTCAGGAAGAACAATGTACGAGAACCGTACAACGTTGTTCCTTTAATTTCCCTAACTCTGCTCACAAATGGCAACAGCAGATCATGATAATCCAAAATGAACAATTTCCTTCTCTTTATGGCCTGAAACATTCGATAAAAGTTAATGTTCATACCCTGAAAAGGTATATATATTATGTATAATATCCAAGAAAATGAATCTTTTTACCTCTTCAACTCTAATGACTCCTCCAATTTCAGCTTCGATTATCTCCTTTGTGATGGCTGATTCGCCGGACCGTAAATTGCTGGGTCGAGTTTGCTCGTCAATGGCCATTCCTGTATGATTCTAGGGCATGTTAAGCTAAAATATATATGCAGGTATGTTACTTTCATCAGCTTCCAACATTAATGTTAACAGGATCTGAAACCTGACATTACAAACATAATTAAATATAAATATATCATACCGTAACCAATCTAATGCTGTATGGATTAAGACCAGCAAGAGTTTGTCTAGCAAATTCCTCATCCCTCATCCAGAAGAATTTGTCTCCTGCCATGCAAAAGACTGTCAGGGAAAGGAGAAATCAAATAATTCTAGATGACAATGGGTATTTTGAACAGATACTTGATTGAGCATTCATTTGTCCGAATCTTCAATCAAATCCAAAATTGATCAAATCAAATTTAACCTATTGACTTTGAATCGGGTTGATTCAAGCCTTTTTTGTCAATTTCAAGTAAACTTGCAAATAAGAAATGTCAAAAGATAATATTATTAACAATATAATCATGCTTGGAACTATTGAACCTTGTCCAAATGATGGTTTTTGAGATTAGTTTCTTACTCTCCATAGTTGGAGGGGTCTCAAATCGCAAGACATCAGGTCCATCAGTGATAGCTTTGAAAAGTCTTGGCATCATCGTCTTCCAAAAACCTTGCTTGGAAAGTGGAGGCATATTAATCCCTTCACAGAACAAGGAATCTATTGATGTGAAGTATGAGAATCCACGTTCTGCATCAGATATCACATTCCCTAGTGATGGTATTAATGCATGAAACAACGAGTACATGGTCTTCGCTGAGAAGGTTAGTTGCTTCACTTCTGAGAATGCTTCATCTCTTGGTACATAGAAGTCCCTCAGCCTCTTCTCAGAAAGTGGATCTACAAAGAAAAAAAAATAAAAAATAAAAAACATATAAAACACAAGATTACACATTATTTTTATAGTAATAAAGTACTCAAAATTGAAATCTTTCATCATTTTATCAAATAGTACCAACACCACTAGTCTCGTTAATTTTTTTAAAATAATTTTTCAAAATTTTAAAGTATAAAATATTTTTTTAATTTCAAGCCATATAATCTTGTTGGCCCATTTTCTTGTAGAAACCTAAGGCAAAACCATATCATGCGGTACGTACGAATGAAGAAAAATCAAACTTCAAACTATATAAGCTTGGTGTAATAATTAACGCTATTAACTAGTATTGACAATTTGGTAGGAGCCACTAGTTGTCTTGTCCAAAAAGGTTGACATTTTCCATAAATGGTCCCGAAAACAAATGGCTCTGAGGGTGAGACCACTTTGGATAGACAATCTCTGTTAAAACTTTCTGAAGATTCTTGTCCTGACAGTGAACCTTATCAAACTAGCTTTCCAATCTTTTTGGATGGTTCTGATACATACAATTTCCACTTCCCGTGTGTCATATTTTTAAGTAGCATGTATTAGTAGTAATAACAAGCTATGATTTTCGGGTTACCTGTCTGGCATCGAGGTCGACCAGTTCGACAGCGTCGAGGATAAGGATGTTCTTTGCCACCAAGAACAGGTCTGGAGAGCTCCGGAGAAGAATCAGGATCTCCAATGTCATTGTACACATCGTAGTCATATATTCTATCTCCTACTTTGCGTTCTCCTTGCCCATTCCCTCTCAGAAGTACAAGCTCTTCTTCTCGTAGCCTCGTCAACCCCTCTGGTGTCTGTGATGGTAAGTATGCATACTGTATGCAATACAAATATACGAAACTATTATTCGGTGATTTTTAGCGATTATGGTTATCAAATAAAAATTTATTTTAATAATAGTAACTAAAATTCATTAATCACTAATATTATATATATATATATATAGTAAATCTTAAATATTAAAAAGAATTTAAGTTTAAACTAGAATTTAACCAAATTATCTTAAATATTAAAAAGAATTTAAGTTTAAACTCAAATTTAACCAGATTTTAATATTTGAATTAGTCAAATTTAATTGGTCAGTTGATTTTTAACCAATTCAAATTAAAAAATCATAATCGATTGAGTTAAAATATTTTATCAAATTCATAACAAAATTCAATTAAATTGAGTTTGATCTGTTAATTTTAGACTAAAAGGTCAAACTTAAACTAATTTATTATTTTTACTTAAGATATTCTTAAGAGTCCAATCATGAGAAAATAAGAGGTAAAAAAGTTTATGACCCTAATTTTTATTTAATTTTTTGGAATTATAGTTCTTACAAACCCGGTAATTTAATCATCATAATGCCAGTTAAGTAATTACTGACCTTGTTGATGAAGAAGACTCTTTTATGCTTATTATCGTACTTGGAATGAATCCATGAGCAACAACTAATATTAATTGGACCAGAAGAGAAGCCATCAAGGACTACATCTTCAAGAAACATCTCCTTGTGATGCTCATTCTCTACAAAAATGGCTCCAATCTCTCCAAAATCGGTTGGAACCTCAAATTCAGCTTCGTACTTCACATCTCCCTCTGCTTTGCCGACCCTATGTGCATACCCTTTGACCGTAGGCTTCTCTAGTTCAGTTTCTACGATGGAACAAAAAAAATTTAGTATGTTTTATTTGAAAAATAAAATCTTAACATTCAAATAAAAGAAATGATTCAAAATAGCCCCAAAAAACCGAACAATTGTCATTTATCAAATAGCAAAAACAATCTAGTAAAAATCTCACTAATATGCGAGATCTAAAGAAATTCTATAATACGCAATCTTATCATTAATTAATAGAGATGTTGTTTTTAAATATTGAGTGAAAAGATCATGCTATGCCTTAAATTTTATTAATTAAAGTAGTTCTTCAAAACTATCAAAGCCTCGAAACAATATAAAGGTATTAAGTTCATATAATTAGTGGCTTTGTCCTCATTTTCAATTAATTTATAGTGCATTATACTTGTTCAAACATTTTAGAACGAGGGAACTTATAATGATATTTGAATTATTTTGAGTCCAACCTATAATTAAATTTTATATTAAACATTTTCTTAATGCTAAATAATTAGCTTTTAGGCTAAATAATTTACACTTAACTGTACATCATTAATCTTCATGTCCATCTAGTACTGAATAAAATGAAATGGGAACTATTAAAAATATTGTATGACATGGACACAAATTAGCATATGAACCATATATGAAATTATCTTCAATCATACACACACACAAAATTACTGATATGAAAATCAAGTCCTAGTAATCAATCTTGAGAGGAGGAGGTTCGAAGTATCTTGTTTGATTAGACTTGTTGGTCCATGGAAAGTGAAACAACAGTGTCTATCAATTATTTTCCTGTTTAATGTTTTGGATTATCCACAGTACTTGATTTGTGAAAGGATTATGACATTTGTGGACCTTATTGTTTGCCTCCCTTCGTATTTTATCTCTTTGGACTGTAACTCTACTATATCTTTTTAATTTCATCTTACATTTTAGGTACATACACTAGATCCTGTAAATTCTAGTGATTTGGAACTGTATTGGCACTAAGTTACGTTGTAGCTCACTAGTCATACTAATTTCCTTTCCAAAAACATTTACCTTGAAAATTAAAATAAAATCATCACTCCTAGAGTAAAATTAAAAGAGCTATTTTCTTTTAAAAGTTGTTCATAACATTTCAAAGAGCAAATCAAGCAATAGAGTTATAAGTATAGTTTTGAATATTAAGAGGGTGTAAGCTATAGTTAATATAGCAAACCTTAACATAATTCCTTTGAAGTGATACATAAGAAAAAAGAAAGGGTCAATTACGATGGACTTCATGTGTTTTTTTCATTTTAATCTTTTATATGTAGAAAAAATCATTTACCTCCTATAATATTGTTTAATTATCATATAAGTTTTGCTGTTACATATCATTTGCTTTCTATCTATTTATAATTTTAAAGTAATGTTAAATTGAAAACTAAAATTTTAATATTAAATCTTTTAAGTAAAAATAGTATAAAAATCTAATAAAATATGGTGGATAAGGTTGTATGATAATCAATGTTGTAAAAACCGAACTGAAAGTTAAACCGATAAAACAAGAAGATTAAGATTTAAAAGTTAAATCAATACTAGGTTGTCATAAAACTGGTTAAAGATTAAATAAGATTAAGCAATTTGAAATATGATTAAAAGAGATTATATTTATTAATCAAAGAATTTGATATTTAATTACAAAAGAAATTGTTAAATAAAAATAATTAATTAATTATATTTTATTTTATAAAACTTATTAATTAATAAAATTAACCAATGAATAAATTGATATGTTTTAGCAATAAAATTATTAAAATAAATCGAACCTAAAAATTAAAAACTAAACCAAAAATTAGACAATTCAAAGTTTTTATAATAATTAAATAATATTATAAAAATCATTAATAGTTTTTAAAATTGAGAACTGAAAAGTAAAAATCAAACATCAAAAGAAACAAAGTGTTTACATGTATATACATTTGAGAAAGAGTAGAAAGAAAAATTTCCTGAGTATTTTTATTTTATAAAATTTTAACAATAACGATCATCTAAAGGGTACTTACTTTCGTCGAGCTCCACGCTGAGAAGCTCTAAATGGAGGGTTTTACCAAGCAAGTCTTTGATATCATCCAAGCCTCTCTCGATCCCTAAGCTTGTAATCATCCCACCAATGGTTTGTTTCGCAGTAACAACAGCTTTAACTTTAATGCACTTCTTTGGAACACTTGCAACAGCTTTAATGGTGCTAGGTTTAGAGCTAAGTTGGGCACGCTTGTTCCCTTTAATAGAGGAAGAGGTTCTTGAGTTGGTGATGAAGAGAAAAGCTTGTTCTCCTCCATGGAGGAATGGTTTTGGAAACAGCAAGTGGTGTGTTCTTGTAGAGTGTGATTGGCCATGAACTTGTACCTTCAACATGATGTATTATTACGTCTTTGGGTTATGCTTTGAAATGAGATATATTGAAGGTTTGTGGTTATGGTGATGAGTGTTGTTCTTACATATATATATATAGCTGTAGTTGTTCTAGGTAGAGGCCAAGCTAACTCACTTGCAGCACATGTGGAAATCTACTTAGGTTGTTCACGTTATCTTTTACGGACTTTCGCGTGAAAAACGAGTTTTGTGTTAATCATGAAATTGCAATAGTTGTTGAATTTGACACCATTGATGAATTGATAGTTGTTGAATCATTTAATTGACAACATTGATGAATTAATAACAGTAAATTATATTAAATAGCATAATTTTAGAAATTTGTCAAATATACCATAAATGTTATTTTATAATATGTATCATGATTAATGAATATTTGTTTATTTCATTGTTATATTTTAGAGAAAATATTTTTGGGACAAGAAGGATTTGTTCACGAGAATGTTTCCAACGCATTTTTAATGCAAACCTGAAATCAACTTGCTTAAAACCTTATAATATAATTATTATTGATTTGTATTTTCCTATGACTATAAACAAGTCAAAATATGATATGGAAGGAGAAGTAGATTAATAAGGTAATTTAAGTTGTTCATAAGACAATTGGTAAGTAGATAGAAGAAAATAATAGAGCTAAAAGAAAAATTAACCATGGGAACCTTTTTATTTCCATATATTTGACAACTATTTGCTTCTTATTAATTTCTGAATATTTAAAAACTTGAATTTTAAGTTATTGAGATTGAAACCAAGTTGTGGATATTGTTGTTTTCCTATGTACATGTTATTTATTTGGTACACATAGTTTACAAGTTGTTATGTGCATCCAGATATTTACTCAATGTGCACCAGAACATTGTTCATATGTTTAAATCAAAACCTTTGCATTACGTACAAATTAGGTAGAGTGAAAAATCTCAAAATTACACAAACTTCCAATCAGTCACAATCACTCACAATTATATCGTAGCTTCCCTTTTCCTACGAAATTAATAATGGCGAATTCGTACCATTGACAAGGAATCCTCACAAGAATCCATTGGCCCACCATTAACGGGAACAAAACTTCAAGTTTGGTAGATCACATTCACAACAAATATGGACCATGTTTTTAGTGAATGTCATGTGCTTATCACTCAAGCGAAATTTGTGATCGAGCCTTATCAATTTCTGTCTGTACAGAATTGCAAAGTCTCAGTTTTCCACGATGATATTTTGTGCAATTATTGTCGAGGCTACATTAACTTGAAATTCTGGAGATCAGACAAATTTTAACCTTCATATTTCGAAAACTATCGTTTACTTCTCTATAATATTATTAATTGCAATGTTTTAATAAATTAGGTTAATCAGAAGTTGCTTTCCAAATTTAATGGTTATGTAAAATTAATTACCCCATATTTATCTCAGCTATGAGCATAGCATTGTCAAAAGTCAAAACATTAACTTCATTAATTAAGCATTTAAAAGGTTACAGTCTCTTCATTATCACTGAAAGCAATTTTTTGTTTGGACATATACATGGGAATAGAGATTCTTGTAATCAAGGTCATCGTATGCCTATCCCTTCAACATGGTCTGGAACCATCTGGCTGACTGTTTAGGGATTCTTTTGAATCCACCGTTAAAATCTACGTAGTTAATGCCAAACCTCACTGTAAAACCTGAAGCCCATTCAAAGACGTCCAACAATGTCCATGCAAAGTATCCCTTCACATTCACACCTTCCCTGTAATAATAAACACCACAATCATATCTGAATAACTTAAAATTACAAAGTAATGGATTACAAGTTCTATTTTCATATATTATTTACTTTTTTTGGTAAGTATATATTATTTACTTTTAACTCTCTTAACCTAGAGATAATGTAATTTGGATCCAAATCATTAATCTTGTTCATCCAATTTAGCCATCTTTAACTCCGATATTATTGAAAGATTTTGAACGAATTGTAAAAATTAGATTAGGTTAAAATGAATTTGTACATAATATGAAACATCATATTTTAACTTAAAATTTTACACGAATAAATTATGATAATTTATTTTTCATATAATTCATTTTGATCTTTTTTTGGGATGTAGGATAATTCTACTTGTGAAATTGTGACATAAAAGTACTCACTTGATAGCTTCTTGGACGGATGTAAGATGACTGAAATGGTAATCGATCCTCCACTCATCAGCAAGCTGCTGCTCGAGTGGTAAAGTGGTGTTATTGATTTCATCAACACCTGAACAAGATTTAACATTATTGTTATTATTCATTAACAAACATTTCATTCATGGTCATGGATTAATCAATCTGAGAACTAGCTAAAATCAATTACCATTTTCTGTTATGTAAATGGTTGAAGGGCTGTAATATTTCTTGGCATGTAACAGCAAATTCTTGAGCCCAGTTGGATAATAGTGAAGCCAAAACGAACCTGCCTGGAAAGTTTTAGTTGAAACAAAGAGTAAGTTCTCCAAATCCTGAAACATAATGATCTGTCAATGTGACAAAAAGAATTGGTACTCACCTGTCTACCAATTGGTTCACCATTACGATCGACTATACATATACATGGAATGTAAAAATTAGCTCGAAACTTACTGATAAAAAGAGATCAAACAACAATAATTAAAAAAAAAGAGATGGTGAAGCTGTTCTTACAGGAAATTTCAACACGACTATCTGTTAAGTAGGATGATTTTGAGTAATTTGTTGGATTGTCCGCTGCAAACATAGCAGTATAATAGTTCATTCCCAGAAAATCAAATGAACCTTTGACCATATTGGATTGCTCTTCTGTGAACTTGGGCAATCGTTCTCCAACATGAGACTTCATTGTGCCTGGGTAGTCACCGAAGGTCAATGGCTCCAAAAACCTGCAGATGTTTCATGTTTATAGCTTTTACATGTAGTATGTAGTAATTAAAATAATCAAATATTGAAAGATACAAGGTAAAATACAACAAGCTCTCCTGTAGGTTAACTAACTTCAAAAATTTTATTAATCTTAAAATAATAAAAATTATTTAATTTTAGAAAATTTTCTTAAACTTTTACTAAAAAATGATAAAACACATGTAATATAAATAAGGTATATGGAGCAATTAAATGCTGTTGAGATAGTGATTCAATTCAACTCTTAATCTCGATTTAAATTGATATAATAAGTTATTAATTTGAGTTATGTTTAATTAATTCTGGTCAAATTTAGCTATCTTAAGTTATCATGTCAGCAATATTTTATTGGTTTATATATATGGTTTACGTCGTTTGTGTTTCACTAATATTTCTTGATAAAAGGTTAAGAGGAAGGAACATTTTAACTTTAACTTTTAAATTCGACTAAAATTTTTAACTTTAAAATTTAAGTGAAATTTAATTAGATCAAGTGAGTCTAAATAGTTGAGTTTGATAGCTATTTCGACTTTACTTAATTGGTCTACATATTTTGTTAATGCTATGTGTATTTTACTACTATTTTTTTATGAAATTTTAAGAAAAGGAAAATTTCTAAACAATTAAAATCGATTATTTTAAGAAAAGTGGTGAACCCTCCCTCTTTCCTATCACCAATGCTTTTCCGATTCTTCCCACGATCAACTCAGTGACCTCTCTCACCCATTCATGCCTTTGAGGTCAAAGTCATTGCTTTTATATGAATCCCATAAGGCTCCTGGGTTTGATGGTTTTAACGCTTTATTTTTCCAATCCCCAGGGCACGATTGGGCCTTCTTGGTGAACTCATCACTCGTGTGTTTACTTAGGTCGTTGGGATGCGGCTTTAAACCATACCATTCTTGTTTTGATTCCCAAAATCCTTCCCCGACTACTATGGCTCATTTCCGTCTCTATTAGCCTCAGACCGTTCTTTATAAAGTCATTTCTAAAATTGTGGTGAACCGCTTAAAACCTTTGATGTCGACCTCGTGGCGTAAACCCAGTGTAGCTTTATCCTCGGTCGGCATATCACGACAATATTATTATAGCTCAGAGGTCATTCATACCATGCGTAGAAAAAAGGGAAAGACAGCTATTTTGCAATCAAGGTGGACCTTGAGAAGGCCCTACTACCGCCTCCGTTGGGAGTTTATCTTGAGCACCTTGCAGACATTGACCGCCGAGGAGTTGATTGAGGTTATCATGCAAAGCAGTGACTTCTACCATGCAAGTTGATTGGTGGTACTTTGACTTCCCTTTCCACCTCCCGGTATCAAACAAGGCGACTGCTTTCGCTTTACCTCTTTGTTTTGTGTATGGAACTACTGACATAGCATCTCCCAGCAAAGGCCCTCAGATTGGAAGCCGATAAGGTTGAAAAGTGTTAAAAATCACCAACAAATTTCTTAGAACTTGTAGAACAATTCTAGATCTAAGAAGAAAATCTAGAATTGTAAAAAATGAAAATTTGAAAAATCATGCAAGTGGGCAACTTGCACTCTAGATTTCTCCAAGAACAACTTTGCAAGTTGTAAATCGGTGGTGCTTGCCTATAAATAGGCAAGAGCACCAAGTGTTGTAGTAACTATAAGAAAGGGATAAAAGAGAGTTAAGAGAGAGAAGTTTAGAGAGAAAAGTATAGTGTGTGTGTAGTGTGTCTCTAAAGTCCTTCCTTTCTTCTTGTTTTGTACAAATCGTTTGGTATTTTGAGTCTTGTATTCAGTCCGCTCATTAATAAAATTATCATCGCTTTTGTTTTTAACAAGTGGTATCGAGCCAGTTGTGTCGCCTAGAGTCGCTGTTCCATTGTTCAATTTTTACGATCATGGATCGTGTCTTAATGAGATTCGCCAAATTTAGTCACAACTGGATTGTGAAATTATTCGATCGTGGATCGAGTAATTATGGCAGACATGAGCACCACTATTAGTGGTATAGAAAAGTTAAACAATAACAATTATAATACATGGAGCACTCAGATGCGCTTCTACCTGCTAGACAAGATTTATGGAGTATTGTTGGAGGAAACGAGACTCAACCTCCAACATTAGAAGAAGAATTGAAGAAGTGGAAAATTAGAGCAGTAAAGCCATGTGACGTGTTGTTTGGTGACGGTAGAAGACTACATACTTCAAAGAAATAAAGGACGAAAGACACCAAGGATGCATGGACACTTTAGCCCAGCTTGTATGCACGCACTAAAGATGCCAGTGCTCAAAGACTTAGAGAACGAGTTATTGTCGATCTCGCAATGCTAATATGACTGTAAGTGAATATTTTACTAAAGTTAAATCTTATGCCAAGAAATTTCTAAGTTAGATCCTCCTAATGCTATAACTGAAACAAGAATGAGGAGAATTATCAGGTACGGGTTACGCCTGAATTTCTTGGTATTGTTACGGCTACTCGAGGTTGGGCAAAGGAACCAACCTTGACAGAGTTAGAAAATATCTTGGCTAATCAAGAAGCTTTAGACAAACAAATGTCTAAAGTTGTTATTAAAGATGAAGACAAAGCCCTTTTCACCAATAGAGGAAAAGGGAAAGTCACAAGAAGTAACGTGAAGGAGGAAACCTCGAGAAGTCGAGGAGGTTGTCGAGGCCGCCAACGAAGAGGGAGCTTCAAGCAAGGGGAGCTCACAAGGTCAAGATATAAGTCGTAACAATAAACAAAACCATCGAAAGAAGATAGGTGCTATAATTGTGGAAGGAAGGGTCATTTCGCCGAGACCGCTAGAGGCCAAAACGCATGGAAGGAAATGTTGCCACATCGACGCAAAGAAGATAATGAAGAAGAATGAGATTTACCATCATTTGCAGTAGTGGAAAATCCTAAAAATAAGCGAGAATAGTGGTGCAATATCAAAGGTGGAGATGACACTCACTACTATAGGTGAAAATCAAATTAACTATAAAGATGATTGGATCATTGATTCCACCGCCTCCAATCATATGACAGTGACAAAAAGAAATTGATGGGGACATCGAGTATAAAGGAGAGCAAGTGGTGGTAATCGCCAATAATTCAAAATTGCCAATAACACATATTGGCAAGACCATCATTGTTCCTCATTATAGTCACGTCACAGATAACCGCAGAATGTCTACCATGTGGAAGGTATGTCAAAGAATCTTCTATTCAGATCTCAAATGACGCCAACAATAAATTTTGTCTTGTTCGGACTAAATGACGCCAAGATTTACAAGGAGTTAAAATTATCGATCGACCCATAATGGAAGAAAAAGAGGGAGTCTGCCATGTAATGTCGCAGAAACAACATACATAGATAAGACAAGGAAAATGAGACTATTGATTTATGGCATGCAAGATTAGGATATGTGTTATGGGAAGCTAAAGGAGATAATGAAAAATCAATGGTTAGAGGGCTTCCGAATCTAGATGTCCGAGATGACATTGTATGTGCAGGATGTCAATATGGCAAAGCACATCGACATCATACAAAGAGTCAGAATATCGAGCCAAAGCACCCCTGGAGTTAATACACTCTGATGTGTTCGGTCCAGTAAAGCAGCCATCCGTCAGCCAATTCAGGTACATGATTACCTTTATTGATGATTTTTCTAGATATGTGTGGGTCAATTTTATGAGAGAAAAGTCAGAGACATTGAGTAAGTTTGTTTAGTTTAAAGTGAAAGTATAAGAGGAGATAGGACGAAGGATACAATGCCTTCGCACTGATAATGGTGGAGAGTATACTTCAAAAGAGTTCGAACAATATTTGCATCAACATAAGATCAAGAGGCAATCGACTTGTCCAGTACTCCACAATGTAATGGAGTAGCAAAGAAAGAATCGCCACCGACAGAGATCTCGAAGTATGCTACATGCAAAGAATGTACCAAAGAAGGTTTCAATCAAGGTATAAAGACAAAGCGTGACGTGATTAACAGATTACCTCAAGCAAAATTGGGGACCTCACCTTATGAAAAGCTTCAAAAGGTCAAACCCTCGAGGGTACTTTAAAGTGTTTGATGTGTGTGCTACGATTTGTGCGATCACCCACGTAGCAAATTCGATAAAAGGCAATACGCTGCATATTTGTTGGATATGATAATGTCGTCAGAAGGTGAAAGTGTTACACCACTACGTGATCGATGCTACGTGAGCGTGAATGTTGTCTTTGATGAGGCATCTTCGGTGGTCACCACAAGTCGCATTATTACCAGATTCAAAAGAAATAGAGGAGTAGCTACAACAACGGTTAAGAATCTACAGAGGCTGATAAGACTCAACCAATTGAAGAGTCTAGAATTGATACTACGCAACCAAGTGAGGAAGAATCCATGGAGATGAGGCTTTCAGAAGAGAAAAGCCCATGGCAAACAGGAATCCATCATGCAACTCCAGAAGAAATAAGGCCAAGTCAGATAGAGGACATTGAAGAAGATGTTCAATGTACCATCGCCTCAACCACGAAGGTCAACTAGACAAAGAAAGCCAAATCCAAAGTATGCAAATGCAGCAATAATAGAGGAAATTGGTCTGAAAGAGCCGATAAGCTATAAAGAAGCATCACAAAGCAAGGAATGGCAGCAGGCAATGGATGAGAAAATTCAAGCATTAAAGCAAAATGAAACTTGGGATTTGGTGCCGAAGCCTGAAGGAGTAACACCCATCTCGTGTAAATGGGTCTATAAGAAAAAGACTCGACCGGATGGAACAGTTGAGAGTTACAAGGCACGACTAGTGGCTCGTGGTTTCTCACGAAGTATGGGTTGATTATGAGGAGACGTTAGTCCAGTGGCAAAGATTACAACCGTCAGGTACTCTTAGCACTTGCCGCAAAACAAGTCTTGAGACTCGCAAATGGACGAAAGAACGCCTTCCTACATGGAGAGTTAGACCAGTAATTTATATGGAACAACCTCAAGGTTTTAAGAGTAAAGATTATCCAAACTATGTTTGCAAATTCAAAAAGGCATTGTATGGTCTAAAGCAAGCACCACGAGCATGGTATGGTAAGATTGAGAGTTCCTTGTTCGTAATCGACTATAAGATGACTCTGCAGACTCAAGCTTATTCGTGAAGACACGAGGTAATAAGTCGCCATAGTCTTGGTATACGTGGATGATTTAATCATCACAGAGATGACGAAGGAGAGATACGACAAATTCGAGAAAATCTCTCATCCGCTTCCAAATGAAAGAATTAGGTGAGTTGAAACACTTTTTGGTTTGTAGTGGAGCGCATAAAAGATGGATTATTTTATGTCGAAAAATATGCACAAGATCTTCTAGAAAGGTTTGGTATGTTAGATCGCAAGCCAATATCAACGCCAATGGAGGTAAATGCCAAATTTCGAGCTACTAAGGAAAAGACTTACAAGATAACACGATGTATAGATAGCCTCAAGGGCCTAATCTATCTCACATCGACACGACTGCACATCGCATTCTCGCTGGAGTTGTTAGCAGATATATGCAAAATCCAAAGAAGCCTCACTTGGAAGTAGTACGGAGAATCTTAAGGTATGTCAAGAATACTATTGACCATGGTCTCTTATATAAAAGAGATAGTACGTGTCAAAGTTAAAGGTGCACGCGACGCCGATTATCCGGAGATTGTGACACAAGACGATCAACAAGTGGCTACATCTTCAACATTGGCTCAGAGCAATCTCTTGCAAGAAGAGACAACCAACTGTCCTTATCAAGCATGAAGCAGTATAGAGAAGCAGCAGAATGGCAGACAAGAATGCACATGGCTCATACAGCTATTAAAAGATCTAAATCAACCAATGACATACTCAGGAGCTATTCTGTGATAATCAACAAGAATACGACTAGCAGAGAATCCAAGATTTCATGCACTGACAAAACACGGAGGTACATTATCATTATATTCGAGAAAAAGTTCTCAAAGGCGATATAAAATGAAGTACATCAAAACAGAAGATCAAATTGCGATATATTCACAAAGGGTCTCAGTGGAACAAAACAAGAAGAGTTTTGCAAGCAGCTTGGAATAATCTCAAAGAAAAATTTGAAAAGAAATTAGTTGGTGAGGGGGAGTGTTAAGAAATCACCAACAAATTTCTTAGAACTTGTAGAACAATTCTAGATCTAAGAAGAAAATCTAGAATTGTAAAAAAACTAAAAATCAGAAAATCATGCAAGCAAGCAACTTGACTTTAGATTTCTCCAAAGAACAACTTTGCAAGTCAAAGTTGGTGGTGCTTGCCTATAAATAGCAAGAGCACCAAGTGTTATAGTAACTATAAGAAAGGGATAAAAAGAGAGTTAAGAGAGAGAAGTTGAGAGAGAAAAGTATAGTGTGTGTGTAGTGTGCCTCTAAAGTCATTCCTTTCTTCTTGTTTTGTACAAATTGTTTGGTATTGTGAGTCTTGTATTTGCGTCCGTTCATTAATAAAATTATCGTCGTTTTTGCTTTTTAACAAATTTCACTTGCCCCCCATCTCCCATCTATTTTTCGTTGATGATCGATCGATCTTTCTTTGAAGCTACTGACGACAAGCATAGTTCATCAACCACACTCTCATGGCTGCTCAGACGACTTCGGGCAAAAGTTCATGCCGACAAAACTAGGGTCTTTTTCTCCGAATGTTCCTCCTCTATCGCATGCAGAATTAATCACCTCCTCCGCTTTCCTCGTACTCACAATCTCGGCGATACTGGGTGTTCCTCGCTATACGAGCGCATCACGGTAATACCTACCAAGATATTTTGGTTAAGGCCCAACGGAATCGGTCATTAGAAGGCCAAACATCTCCTGGCAGGAGAGTTACCTCTCGCCCAATCGCCTCGCCCTTCCCTCTATTCTATGCAAACCGTATGACTTCTAAGGTAGCTTTGGATGACCAGAACGATCATGTGCCAATTTATTTGGGGCCACCGCGACCATCGCCCTATGCACCTTGTTAGTGGGACGACGTCTCAGACACCCAAACAAGTAGGGGACTTGGCCTCAAATGAATTCGCATATCTAATGATGCATTATTGGCCAAACTGGCCGGGCTTTAGTTACTCAACTCGCCGCCTTTTGGCGTGGCTTCAGCAGCTAAGTATCGCTCCGCTCGACCATCTTCACCTCACTATTGCTAGGCCCGGCTTCGCCATTTGGAGAGGTATTTCACTATTTGGTCCGTCCCGCACTACGGCTTATAGTGGACTTTGGGGACGGGCGGAAAATCTTCTTCTAGTCGGACAATTGGTCATCGATCGGGACCCTCATAAACCTAGTTAGCTCGCCACTTCCACCATATGCTCTACGCCACCGTTTAGATTATGTTATCGCCGAGGGTAATCGCACCGCAACTGTGCCAACCTTACCTCCCTCCGCGGTTTGCCTTGACCTACCGCTTCCTCCTCGTCAGACGCCCACCGAGGACACTTTTTGTTGGGGCCCACGGTGAATGGGAAATTCACGACGACGTCTGCCTATGATCTTCTTGCTGGTCACCTACCATCCGGTCCACACCCCCAGTGGGAGTCCATCTGGAAATGGGCTGGACCCCAACGCATTCGGGCCTTCTTGGGTTATCGCTAAAAGCTTCTGACGAATCACCAGCGGGTAGTTCGGCACCTCACGCTGGACGACACGTGCCCTTTTTGTCAGTACGAGGAGACTGTCCTACATGCTTTTCGTGATTGTTCCCAAGTCAAAACCTTTTGGGGCACGTCTTCACCTGAAGTGATTACCCCATTTTTTCGGCCGACGTAGTCCGGGTGAATGCAAATCTGCAACTCACCCATCGCTCAACAATCTTCATGGGCTACTATTTTGGTGTAGCATGCCGGTTCCTCCGAAGTGGAGAAATCGAGCCTCTTTCGAGGAGGACTTCCAGAGGCTTAGTGACGGCCGCCATGCCGTTATGGATTATGTTCATCGGATCCAATGTGCACGCCGAGCGGGCGTGTTTTCCGGGGACCCGGGCTCGCTGGCTCACAGAGCGGATGGTCCCTACCACCGCGGCCGGGTCAAACTTAACACAAACGGTGTTTTAAACCTAGTCCCCTTGCTATCGCGGCGGTTTGATTAGAGATCGCCAGGCCAGATGGCAGGTGGTTTCCTTCATCGCTTTCACCGTTGTTCCCCTCGAGGCCGAACTGGGGAGTCCTTTCAGCTCGCAATTGGCTTGGGACCCTCGGTTATCGCTATCTTATCCTGAAGTCGACTCTCTCGAGGTGATCAACATTCTCTACTTTTCGCTTCCCAGATCGATCAACTGCTTTTGGTGACAGAACTGCCTACTACGGCGAATTCTAGAGGTGCAGATCCAAAGATGTCTATCGTGATGGCAACCAGAGTGCTAATAGTTTGGCTGCCCTTGCAGCATTTGTGAGTCCTGACTTTCATTTCCTTTCGGAGCCCCCGACTTTCGTCTGGGCCCACATGCCGCGTGATTATCACGCCTCTTTGTCTCAGCCGACTTTGTCTTAGTTAGGCGGGTCGTTTTTACTTTATTTCCTTTCCTTTGTATGCAAAAAAAAAACCCGATAATTTTAAAGATAAGTAGTTCTTTTAAAATTAGTTTAACTACTAGTAACCTCCTTATCTTTGAGTAATATAGAAAACTCACCATCCTAAAGTAAAATTCACCATTCTCTCTGCAGCTATTTTGTCAGCTTCAGAATCAGTTTTTGGTACAAACCAATCTGATACTAGAGTGAGTGCTATTTGACCTTGTTGAGTTTTCTGCAATAAATTCAAATTTGATATATTTTTCAAAGTCCGAAACTGATTCCAAGAGCATAAAAATGATTTAATTGATTATAACAATAAAAGATACATAAAAATGTGTTGAACCTGATATTGTTCTCTGTACAATTTGACAGCAGCTGCATGAGCAAGAAGGATGTTGTGACCTACAATGTATGGCTCAGTTCCTGAATCACCTTCGGTACAGTTGGCAGTTCTGGTGGTAATGGTGTACATCTACCAGGTGCTTGAACACCAGTGGCATAGCCTTGTAAAGTGAAAGTGGTTGGTTCATTTATTGTTAACCAGTTCTTGACTCTATCACCAAATTCTTTGAAGCATATATCAGAATAATTACGAAAATCTTCCCTGTATAATGAACATTCCAATCAGCATATGTTTTTTTTTTAAATGAGTGAAACAAAATTTGACTTAGGAAACTGGATCGAACTTCAAGCGTTTCAATCCTGCTCGAACTTGTTCAAGTTCCAAACCACCCGTAAGTAAAAAAAAGAGTCTAAACCTAGCCCGACTTTTTGTCATTCTTAAATACATACAAACATTCATCACCTTATCGTTCTATCAAATTCAAGTATATATCGTCAAATTATTGATGGAACGGAAAATTATGGATGATGCGAGTGTAATTTTAAATGATCTGGGTTGCAACACGTTACGATAACGGACCAACCACAAACACAATATTACGTTCACAAAATTAATTGTAATCCATGATTGATTGATGATGGTATTAGAACTTTTCTTACACTATGTATCAAAACAGAAAGTGTGACTTGTGAACTTAAACTGGCTAAAGTTTGGGAGATAGTACAAGGTAACTTACACAATCTTAGCATTCAAGAAACCTCCATATTCATCCTCCAAGGCTTGTGGAAGATCCCAATGAAAGAGAGCGACAAAAGGTTTTATCCCTGCCAGATATTAGTAGATAGAAAAAAAATCAAAATTGGATAAGTTTTTTTTCCCCGTAAATATCATTTATTAGATTGAAGCATAGGTACCATTGGCTAGAGCTCATTTATGAGGTTGTTATAAAATTGATTCCTTCTTTGTTGACTCCTCCACTTGCCTTTCCTTCTGAATAATTAGAAAAATATTTTAAGTAAAAGAAGAAGAAAATGAGACATAATATGTAATAAATTTGTGATAATGAATTATTAATCGTTTTGTAGAAATTATAAAACCAATAATTTGATTTCAAATTTTCGTTTATAGCCTCGAAAAAATTCACGAAACTAATTAATATTTTTGGTAATTATTATATTATCAAGATTGAGAAATTAATTACGATCATTATCTCTAAAATATTTATACATACTTGGAAGTATTCTCGCCCATGAAATTGAAAATCTGAATGCATCTAATCCCATATTTTTCATCAGAGCAACATCTTCCTATAACAAAGTAAACAATAGAATGTGAAATTAATTATCTAATGTTAATGCAAAAGGTATGTATCATGAAAAGTATAATTATTTTAAGAGTACGAACTATTCATAAATGATAGAGTTATGCTTTTTAATAATTAAAATAGTGCAATTTTCTAAATAAAATATGTATAGGTTAAAATTGTATTGAAATAAAATAAATCAAGTATAATCCATCTGTTTAATAATTGAAAATTCCAAAAAATGGACCATTTTGCTTAATTTAGAGAACCAAATTATTATTTTATACTATACCTTGTAGCGATGATAAAAATCAGGAGCCACATCTGCATTTGTATGATCCTTTATTCTCTGTAATGTCAACATTTACAATTACAAATAATTAAAAATAAAATTATAATTTAGAAAAACAACATAATATTTTTAAGCACAGATGAAGGAAAATAATATTTTATCAAAACAACTCGACGAAAAGTAAAACGCAGACTCTAATTCAAGAATACAAAAACGCAGATCTAATCTAAGATCTATCAAGAACTTAAAAGGTAGACGAAAATTTTAAGAGAAATAGAGTATTTTGATTGAAAATAGGCAAAAGGTCATTCCGCAATACAATAAATAAGTATTTATATGAGTTATAATGACCTAGAACTTAATAACAAGGATAAAAATGTTCTTGTAGTCCTAATAAAAATAAAACAAAATAAATAAATAGATTTTATAATCTAAAGCTCCACGTTAGTCCCCTCTACTTGTAACGAACTCGATCTCGAGTTATGCTCTGGATAACCTAACTTACACTCCGATAAGTAGGAATAAATATCTGTAACATCAAAGGTTGGGTTGATATTACCCATCCACGAAGGTAACTAAATGACATATGATGCATTGTCATTATTTTCTTCACGATCTTGAATGGAACATACTTTTTGGCCTTTAACTTGTGATGATGTTCGGTAATTCGCTTCTTGTTTATAAACACCATTATTTCATCTCCACCTCAAACACTTGATTCTTCCTATGTGGGTCTATATTAGCCTTATACTTCGCATTAGCTTTTTCATGTTGTTCCTTCACCTCGACTTGTATTTCTTGGGTTTCTTTAGCAAACTTAGCTGCACTGGTATGGATGTTAACATTTTTAGGTAACTGAATAAGGTCTAGTACATGATTTGGTACCTTAGTGTAAACCACGGAGAATGGAGATCGACCGCTACTATACTTCAAGGATGAATCAAACATACCCCATAAAGTTCTCTAGAAATGACTCAAAAACTTCGTGTCTCTATCAGAGATAATTGATTTTGGAACCTCATGGAGCCTCACCACTTCTCAGAAGAACAGTTTAGCAATGGTTGTCACATCTGTTGTCTTCTTACATGATAAAAAGTGCACCATCTTAGAGAATCTGTCAACCACCACGAAAATTGAATTCATGCGCCTTTGCATTCTTGATAAACCTAGTACAAAGTCCATGGATAAGACTTCTCAAATATTGTCAGGCACAGGTAATGGCATGTATAAACATGCGTTTGATTTATGACCTTTATAAGCTTGGCAAATCTGGTACCTATAAAGAATAGAAACAACGTCTCTCCTTAATTTAGGCCAAAAATACCTTTTACGTACCTCCTCAAGTGTCGTGTCTCTGCCCAAGTGTCTAGCTAACCCTCATTTGTATAAGTCTCTAATTACCTTCTCCCTCATTGATGTCTACGGGAGGCATAGTTGGTTACCTCTTATAAAAAACCCATCATGAATGTGGTAGTTTGTATATGACTTGTCTCTTTGACAAGTTTGCCATATTCTTTTAAAGTCTTCATCGTCAACATATAAGTCTTTCAAGTATTTGAAACCTTCAATCTCAATTGTTAGCATTCTGATCATAGCTACTTGTCGACTCAACGCATCTGTCACTACATTGTTTCTCCCAGCTTTATGGACAAGTTTATAGGGGAACTTGTCAATCTAAGCTGACCATCTAGCGTGCATCTTGATCCTCAACTGCTTCTGACTTCCTAAATACTTCAATGCTTGGTGATTGGTATAAAGAATAAACTCCTTTCCAATTAAGCTCCTATGTCTTTAAAGCCTTCACAATGGTGTAGAACTCCTTATCATAGGTAGCCTATTTTTGCCTTGCCTCGCTTAGTTTCTCACTGAAGTATGCCACAGGTCTTTTCTCTTGGGATAATACTGCCCTGATACCTATCCCATTCACATCACACTCCACTTCAATAACTTTTCAAACTCTGGTAAGGCTTCGATCAGTGTTGTACACAGTTTTTCCTTGAAAAGGGCGAAGCTTTGTTATTGCTCTTCTTCCTATCTAAACTTCCTTTTCTTTAGACAGACTATAATAGGAGCTATAATGCTACTGAAGTTCTTAATAAACCTCCTATTAAACGTCACCAAACTATGAAAACCCCTCACATATCTAACGGTTCTCAGTGTAGGTCAATTTCTAATGGCCTTTACCTTATCTTCATCCACTCAGATGCCATCTTTTGCTATAACATATCTGAGGAATAACAAATTCTCCAACATAAATAGGCATTTCTTCAAGTTGGCATACAATTGATTTTCTCTTAAAGCCTTGAATACACGCCTTAAATGGCCCACATACTCTTCAATAAATCTATTATAGATATGAATATCATCAAAATAAACAACCAAAAACTTACCGATGAAAGGTCACAACACCAGATTCATAAGACGCATAAAAGTGCTAGGTGTGTTGGATAATCCAAAAGGCATGACCAACCACTCATATAAACCATCCCTTGTCTTGAAGGTTCTCTTCTACTCATCTTCAAGCCTTACTTTTATTTGATGTTATCCACTCCGAAGATTAATTTTAGAGAAAATAATGACTCTACTCAACTGATCCAACATATCATCAAGTCTCAGAATGGAAAATTTATAGCTAATAGTGATTTTGTTGATCATTCTACTGTTAACGCACATCCTCCAACTCCTATCCTTCTTCAACATAAGTAATGTTGACACCGCATACGGACTCGCATTCCCAAATATGGCATTTACTTATCAGCTCCTCTACTTTCTCCTGTAGAATCTTATTCTCTTTTGGGCTTATCTTATAATGAGGCAGATTATGCAATTTGGCTCCTGGAATCAAGTCAATATGGTGTTGAATATTGCGCATAGGCGATAATCCCTATGGTAGGTCGTCTGGAGTTACTTCTGCAAACTCCTCTAATATTAGATTGCATTTCTTGAGGTACCATAGGCTCGAGCTTGCTTTCTACTAGTTTTTCCCCTTTAACCATTAATAGATGCACCTCTTTTATTTCTTTCATCTCACTAATAAATTTATCTCGATTATTCTCTACCTGTAACAAAGGTTTCTGGATTTTTCCTTGAGACTTCACGCCACTGATAAGTACTAAAGTATACTTTATGCCATCTTTTACAAAATGATATGTATTTTTCTTCCCTAATGCATGACATCTACATCAAATTGGCATAGTCTTCCCAATAGGATCTAACATGCATCCATCTCTACTATGTCAAAATAATGCTCATCCTAATACTTTCCAATAAAGAAAGTAACTTTACATCGTTTTAACCGTAATCTATCCAACCTCCTTGATCCACCCAATGCTATAAGGATTTGGATGTGGCTCGGTAGTCAACTTTAACTTTTTCACAACAGCTACAGTTATAACATTTATAATATTTTCCTAAATCCCTCCATCAATGATAAATTTCTTGGCACCAAACATCTCATGCGAAAGAGCTTATGTCTTTGCAAATCACCATGCTCCTTGCGGGATATCATCAGTCTTCTGACGACACACATATACATCTCCTCATCCTCTTCTCCTTGTTGTTCCCAACCATCACCTTCAGGCCCGCACACTTCCTCTTCATCTTCTTCTTCTTGTTGTTCCACCATGTTTAATGCTATTCTTTTTGGACACTTATTAGATTTGTGTCCTAGCTCGTCGCACCTGTAACACTTTGATTAAGCTAGTTTAGAATACAGCTTGGTGTGTTTGGAAGTTGTTGGAGCTACTTTGTTTGATCTTCCGCCATTAATGCTTCCCTTGCCAACACTACTCCTTGTAGGGGTTGCAGTAACCACCTCCTTTCCTTTATCGCCTAGACTCTTTTCACCTGAATAGCGCTTAAACTCCCATTGCTTCTCATTCAGTATAGATTCAGCTTTCACAGCTAAATTTCTCGCATCTTGCACTGTAAGCATCATCCGGATTCCTATATTTTCCCATATATTCGATCTCAACCTCTCTCAAGTAGTATGAGGTTTGTTGAGGTTGAGATTTAAACAACTAATTGTGGGTCGCCAACTTAAAAACTTTGTCAGATATTCATGGACGCTTACAACCGCCTTGATGAAACTGTTGTTACGCATAAAAAATATATTGCTCAAAATCTGATAATAAGAATCTCCTTCTAAGCAACTACTTCATCCTCCTCCACGAAGAAACTGGATTTCTACCTTCTCTCCTTTTTGACTCCCACAACGCGCCCCGCCATACTGAAGCCCCCCTTTAGATGGTAGGCCACTAACTTCACTTTCTTGTCTTCTAGAATCTCATATAATCGAATAATGTCTCTAACACTACTAACCAATCAAGAAAGCCTTCAATATCCAAATCTCCGCTAAAAGATGAGATATCTACCTTAAGTTTATATTCATAGTCTGCTCTTCGTCTTTGCTTTCCAATCACTGGAGCTATTTTCATGATTTCATGACACAAGATTTTGAATTTGAGGATGCCTCACAGGGTCACCTTCCCTAAAAACTAGTTCCTCAATTCTTCTTGTGTTGTCTTCGCAACAACGCCAGAATCGGTCCTCGAATCAACGCCACTTGTTGCTCCATATTGCAAATTGACTCCCAAACTTTGAGTAACCCACTAATATTGTCGTTGATGTTGGTTATTTTCAGACAAACAAACCTTGGGTTTTCAAGGTTTTGATACCACCTGGAACGCAACACTCTAATCTAAGAGTACAGAAAACGTAGATCTAATCCAAGATCTATAAAGAACTCAAAAGGTAGACGAAAACTTTAAGAGAAATAAAGTTTTTTTGATTGAAAATAGGTAAAATGGTCATTATGCAATATAACAAAGAAGTTTTATATGAGTTATAATGACCTAGAACCTAATAACAAGGATAAAGCATTCTTGTAGTCCTAATAAAAGTAAAACACATTAATTAAATAAATAAGTTTTCTAATTTAAAGTTTCGCGTCACGACCTCTTTACTACGTAGGAGTACGACTGTGTACTATCGAATCTCTCTAGATCCCATGTCTCAGCAGGACTACAAATAGATGTTGATGGTGATATATAATCGATTCTTTCCTTTAAACACACAAAAATTTCATCAAAATTATAAATTGAATGCCTAAGGATTTAATTTATATGAGCCTTTTCTTTTTAATTTTCATTTTAAAGTTGAACTAAAAGAGGAAGAAATGCTAATGTTAAAAAAATGTATACCCATTTTAGTACTATATAGATCAAATCAACAGGAAATTCACCTGTAGTTTAAGCTTTTTTAAATTTTAGTTCTTATAATCTGAAGGTTACTATTTAATTTTATAATATTATTTAATTATTGTACAACTTTGTTCATCATATTCTATTAATTTTCATCTATTTTTCACTCGAAATAAGGTAGTACTAAAATTTATAAGTTCTAATTAGAAATTTAGATGAATAGAAAATTAATAAAATAGCAAGGAGTAATTTGTATGGTAATTAAAATATGATAATTATTATAATGAGGTCAATGATAATTGTTTAAAAGATCAAATCACAAAGGCTCTAGTATAATCAACCTTAATATATATCTAAATTATTATTAAAATTTGTAAATTATAGTACTCCCATTTTTTATAATTACGTTCATATTAGATCAATAATAACTCAACATATATAATTTATACTATAAAGAATTTCTTCAAATGTGATAATCATCTGGCGCTTGTCACCATTCTCATAAAATATCACTAAAACGAAAGATAAACTCAGACATAATATTTCTATAAAGCACTTTCAAACCTGGATATCTCCGAGTAAAATTATCCCATGATGTTGGTCCTTTGCCGCCTTCATTGACTGCGCCTTCATACTATATATATATAGAAATAATTTTTTTTTATGTCAATTAACTCTCCTGAAAATTAAAAAATAACCTTAATTACTAACCTTAAATTTATTTTTCTTTTACCTGGTAAGAA
This sequence comes from Erythroxylum novogranatense, assembly GCA_029891385.1. Classification (NCBI taxonomy): domain Eukaryota; kingdom Viridiplantae; phylum Streptophyta; class Magnoliopsida; order Malpighiales; family Erythroxylaceae; genus Erythroxylum; species Erythroxylum novogranatense. The sequence goes on along the minus strand of JAIWQS010000083.1, from coordinate 108,899 downwards.
GATGATGCTGTCCCAAAACAAAACCTTCTGGAAAATCAGTCCGTTTAATGAACCAGCACCATAAGATGGTGCAACGACAAGACTGAAGAGTAGAAGAAAATTGAGGAGGTTTGAATTGCCATTTTATTATGGTTTTGTTTTTGGCAAGAGGATAGGCATGTTCTTCTTGGTATTTATATATGTTAGAGATGATAATTTTAGGAAGAAACTAAAATTGTTCCAAATTAGACTTCTGTAGTGTAAAATTAGATGGGTTGATCAGAATTGTAAGGAGAGCTTCAAGGTAGACATGTAAAAAAAGAGTACAAAGGTTGTGGTGGCAATTAATGATGACAACCGACGATCAAGCTTGGAGTTCAACCTGAAATTCCAATTTTGCCAATACTAATGGTAATTTAATTTTTGATAGAAAGTGATAAAATTTAGTTTATTGGAGCAGTTAGGGAAATGAAAGGGCATGATAATAGAAGCTAAATTATTTAGTAAAAAGCAAGAAGTCATTGAAAATGTTTTGCATTTGAAACAAAAGTTGAAGAAAATTTTAGACGAGGAAATCAAATGGATTTTTTCTATATGCTAATATTTTTTTAATTTAGTATTTTTATTTGAATTATTTATTAGTTCAATTAAACATTACTAAAAAAGTTATTCGGGTTCTGTCTAATTAAATTTTATTGAATTTATTTAAATATTGAAAATATAATTAGGCAATTATGTACGTTATCTAATAAAATGTCGTGCCAATCCCTCAAAAATAAAATGTCGTGCCAAAAATAATAAAATCGAAATTTTATACAATTTTACAAGAAAACTTTTGCTGCTATATTGTAAAATTGTTGAAAATTTAAATAAAAATGAAGATATTATTAATATAAAGCTTTTAACAAAGAAAACATGTAAAGAATTGTATGGATCAATTCAAAAGACACAATATATATAAATTAGTCATCTTTTTCAAATATGAAAATAATACAAATTAATTTTTAAAGTTATTAACAATTTTCATCGCATAATTTTAAGTTTACCCTGACTGTTTTTTTCTACTCTTCGATGAAACGTAATTTAATATGTTGACTTCATATCAGGTCAATTTTAAACCCGATTAATTAATATATCATGATTAATTGATCAAAAAAATTACTAAGGCCAAACTCTAACTCAACAAATCGGATTTGATTTATTATAAATCGATTAGAGCCGAACAAAATTTCTATTCTTAAATATAATGTTAAACATAAGTCTCTAAATATAACAAAGTAGCGTAATTTCCTAAATATAACACAGCAAGCTTGTAACCGAGCATCGAGTCACGTTGGACCTAATTTGCTATCCCTAGAGATGAAGCAGAGGTATTTTAAATATAACAAAGCAAACCACTTATGAGCAATAAGTACTTAGCAATACAATCACCATATGAATAAAAGTCTAAGGTTCGGTGCATTAATGGCATGATGGAAACAACTCGTGATAATTGAAGAACATTTTCAAACTATAGAAAGACAAGACATGAAACATTATCTTTCCTCGTCGTCCAGATTACATCGCCTTCAAGAGTTTAAACATGTAATCTGTATGTAATGTAATCTTAATGTAAACCTGGAGATGATAAGATGTTTGGTTGTAGTAGATGTAAATGTAAAAAATCAGATACTCTCTATATCGATAGTGTTTGGTTGCAATTTTATGACGAATCTAAAAATTATGTCAATGACAAAAATGCCCCTAGTACTTAAGATGATTAACAATGTGTTATGAATTGATAAATTTATTCCATATGAGAAGTTTTAGTTAAAAAGTGAACAAATAATAATAATAACAATTTCAATTTAAGATTGAATAATAATAATAATAATAATAATAATAATAATAATAATAAGAACAAGAACAACAAAATTAATTTGAATTAATAAATAAGGCAACATGCATAATCATAATTATACATATTAATAATAATTACAAATTATATGATAATGATAATAATAACAACAATAATAATAATAATAACAAGAACAACAAAATTAATTTGAATTAATAAATTATTATTATTATTATTATAAATTTGAATAATCATAAATACAAATTATATTATAATAATAATAATAATAATAATAATAATAATAATAATAATAATAATAATAATAATAATAATAAAATTTGAATAATCATAAATACAAATTATACATATTTATAATAATTACAAATTATATGATAATAATAATAATAATAATAATAATAATAATAATAATAATAATAATAATAATAATAATAATAATAATAACAAGAACAACAAAATTAATTTGAATAAATAATAATAATAATAATAATTATTATAATTATAATTATAATTATTATAATTTTAATAATAATAATAATAATAAATTTGAATAATCATAAATACAAATTATATAATAATAATAATAATCATCATAAATTTAAATAATCATAAATACAAGTTATATAATAATAATAATAATAATAATAATAATAATAATAATAATAATAATAATAATAATAATAATAATAATAATAATAATAATAATAATAATAATAATAATAATAATAATCATAAATTTGAATAATCATAAATACAAATTATAAATAATAATAATAATAATAATTTTAATAATAATAATAATCATCATAAATTTGAATAATCATAAATACAAATTATACATATTTATAATAATTACAAAATATATGATAATGATAATAATAATAATAATAATAATAATAATAATAATAATAATAATAATAATAATAATAATAATAATAATAATAATAATAATAATAATAATAATAATAATAATAATAATAATAATAATAATAATAATAATAATAATAATAATAATAATAATAATAATAATAAGAACAACAAAATTAATTTGAATTAAATAATAATAATAATAATAATAATAATAATAATAATAATAATAATAATAATAATAATAATAATAATAATAATAATAATAATAATAATAAATTACTTCAAGAAAATCAAAGGTTAAATCAAATAACTGATACCTTCTTTGCAAAAGAGGTAGCACAGTTACCAGAAAGAGATGAATCACGCTTAAAGGAAGAATTACGAGCTTCAAATCGTATTCTTACCATCGAAGATCAAAGTTTGACATCAGAGTGTCAAGAGCGTGGTGATACCAAAGAAATTAAGGTAAAATTCGACTACTACGCCGTAATCAAAGATACCTACAAGAAAAACTAAGGAGCAAATGGATTTGACCTATACAAGATCGAATGTATAGTAATACTCCATTCCAAAGAAAGAATATCTCTACAGAATCGTAATGGAAATAACAAATGCGCACATCATGATATAGGGAAGAATAGTCGAAAGTCATCTTTAGCAATAAAAGGAATCGACGAGTCAGCAGGAGTCAGGACATCGATTTCAGAGGTACAATTCATGTGGTACTTTTAAATAATAGCCCAATTGAATATTTTGTCGATATTGGGGATGCTATTGCTCGCTTAATTTTGAGCAATATTAAGTGCCACATGTACAAGAAGTTGATTCATCGTAACAACTAAGTATAACAGAAAGAAAAGGTAGTTGTTTTGACTATAAAGAAAATGCTTATACCTTAATGAAGGTATAAAGAAAGGAGTACAGGAAGATTAACAATCACCAGTATAATTTGAAATAACTTTCAAAATAGCTGATTGCAAAGAATTACATTAAAAGCAATTCGATACAGAGCAACAAAATGTCAGTAGACATCAATGCTATCCCGAATGTGCAAAAGAAAAGTCAAATGGCCCATAATGATTTATGGTATCCATTCGACAATCAAAGCGTAATACAAGCTCAAGGATGGTATAATGATGATGAGGAAAACAACTATAGAATACCATTCACTTTTGCATACCAATGAATCATCAAGATGGTATACAAATGATCATTGGGTGTAATTTCATAAGAGCTCAGAAAGGAGGAATAAGATTAGAAGGAACAACTGTCACCTTCTACAAGAATATAGCAAAAGTTTCAACTAGCACGATATTAAATATGGCTCATCTAGCCATACCAGAATTAGAGTTAAGTCAAGAATATTGTACTATAAGAGATATGGTATATTACAATATTGGGAAAAGTAAACCTCAGTATACAAAAGAAATACAAGAAATACTAAAAGAAATGGAATCCTTGGAGTATATAGGGAAAAATCTACAAAAGTATTGAGCAAAGAATAAAATAACATGCAATTGAGATCATCAATCCTCGATATAACAATTCAGATAAACCTTTAAAGCATGTTACACCAATAATGGAAGCTCAATTCAAGAAACATGTCAAAGTTCTATTAGATTTGGGAGTTATTCAACCTCAAGCTCAAGACATAGAACTATGGCAATGATAGTACATTCGTACTACAGCTGATCCAATTACGTGAAAATCGCAACATAGAAAAGAGAGAATGGTCTTTGACTATAGAAAGCTCAATAACAATACTCACAAAGATCAATACCCCTCGCGTGGATCAACACAATTATAAAGAAAATTGAACTAGCAGGATATACAAGAATTCGACTTAAAGAGTGGGTTTCATCAAATAGCAATGGATCCAGACTCTATTGAATGGACTCCATTCATAGTTCCGATGGGCTTTATGAATGGTCGGTAATGCCATTTGGCCCGAAAAACGCATCAAATAGCTTTTCAAAGAAAATGGATCATGTTTTAGAGGACATGAGAAGTATATAGCAAAGATACATAGATGATATACTGCCTTCTCGTAAACAACTAATGATCATAAGAAGCACTTGCAAATTTTCTTTGAAATTTGCAAAAGAAATGGATTAATTCTGTCCAAAAAAAAAAATGGTGGTTGGAGTAACAGAAGTTGAATTTCTGGGAGCCATTATTGGAAACAGAAAAATCAAGCTACAACCACATATAATTCAGAAATTATCTGAATTTCCCGAGAAAAATTGAAAGAAAAGAAGGGGTTAAGATCGTGGCTAGGAATCTTAAACTATGCCAGGAGTTATATTCCAAAATTAGGAATAATGGTTGGACCCCTATATAATAAGACAGCTCCAAATGCAGATAAGAGAATGACTAACATGGATTGAGAGTTAGTCAAAAGAATTAAGAAAATTGTGAGCAATCTTCCTGAGATGGAATTACCTCCCCCGGGATCATATATCATCTTGGAAACAGATGGATGTATGGAAGGATGGGGCGGAATAGCTAAATGGAAGAAAAGAAAGGAAGATTCAAAGAATACAGAAAAGATTTTTGCATATGCTAGTGGAAAATTTGATACAATCAAATCCACTATTAATGCAGAAATAACAGCATGCATTAATTCTTTAAACGCTTTTAAGATTCATTATTTGGATAAAAAAGAAATAACTTTAAGAACAGACTGTCAGGCTATAATTAGTTTCTATAATAAACAGGCGCAAAATAAACCATCTAGACTTAGATGGATTAATTTTGTTGATTTTATTACAGAATCGGAGTAACTATCAATATTGAACATATTGATGGAAAAGAAATATATTGGTGATCAACTCTCTCGATTGTGACTAAACTTGCAAAGATCATGGATTCTAGAGGAAAGCAGACCAGGGGATATAGAACATTGGAGGACCTATGGAATGCTAAACAACAATCAAAATCAGATACTGATGAATCTACCACCAGCCATAGAAGAAATACAAAGCCTGCCAAAGGAGAAGAAGGATCAAGCTCAAGGCCTGCTAAGGAAAGCCTTGTAGGATATTTTCCCATTGGAGAATTAGTCACAAGGGTCGTAAGCCCAACAAAGAAAAGGGCCTCACCTGTAAAACTTGAGGAAAGAAATAAATAGAAATTCTGTCGTTTTGGTACAGCTCAATTACCAATTTCAGAACCACATGATCCAAAAGCTTATAGACCATTGGATAACCTACCAATTGATCAACAGCAGCAATGCTTATTGGACGCAATTTGGAAGGCTAATGGGAGTAAGCAGAAGCATAACGCCTGTTGTGCATTGCAGTATTATTTTAGCAAGATTATGGAGCCACCACTTGGTAAGAGTTATTCTTACTATGCCTTAATCAATGGTCCAGATAAAGGGATATATTGCTATTACTCAACCTTACTAAAGAAGATAGCATTAATAGCTAAACCTAAATTCAAAGGGTTTATGCTTTTAATGATGCTCTTGAGTACATGTTGAAATATAACAATATTGATAAAGAAATCTTCATTGAGAAAGAACCAAGATCAGGACCCCTTGCTGAAATATACAATCAAGAAATAATTCGTCTACAACAAGAGGTAGATGAATTAGAAGAAACAATTCAGGAGTTACAAAAGGAGCAGTTCGAGCAAAATGTAGCTCATGAACAAGAAAGAATTGACATGGAAACCACTGAGATTCCTTACAGTCAAAGACAGGAAGGATATGGACAAGCATATCAAAAGAAATCTAAAGAATCTGACGATGAGGAAAGAGAAACTCGTAACCCACGTTACCACCGCACAGCTGGCTCTACAGCTGGTAAAAAAGCCCTAATACGACAAGGTTGGGGAAAGTGGCCTGTCAAAAAGGAATGAAATGGCCGAGAAAAGAAAAAGTCTTTAAATAAGTGGGTATACTATTACCCGTCTTATATGTGAATTATTGTGTGAAGGAATCTACCAGTACGTCAAAGGAAGAATGATTGAAGCAATTTGCACCAATCGTCTACGAGGGCCCAACGAAGCACCCGGATTGATGAATTGCATCTCAATTATTGTTCTTTAGGCTAGTCTCAAGGTCACTATAAAATGACCTTCATATGTAACAATAGAGGACACACCAAAGCACCGAAAAACGCTTTGAAATCCTCCCCTTTCTTCTGTAAAATTTCTCTGTGTGCAATAAATATAAGTATAGTTTTGAGCTTTATCCATATGTGAATACTCCCTACTTTGAAGAAGATACTCCTAAGTAACTTCAAAGTACCTTCACAAGATCAAAGCTGGGATCATATCGTCCGCACCACTTTCACTTTGGTATCTTCTATGGCTGGTGGTAGATTCATCAGTATCTGATTTTGATTGTTGTTTAGCATTCCATAGGTCCTCGCTTTCTATCCGAATGATTCCAGAGGAAAGCGCACTGGATATAGAACATCGGAGGACCTATGGAATGCTAAACAACAATCAAAATCAGATACTGATGAATCTACCACCAGCCATAGAAGAAATACAAAGCCCGCCAAAGGAGAAGAAGGATCAAGCTCAAGGCCTGCTAAGGAAAGCCTTGCAGGATATTTTCCCATTGGAGAATTAGTCACAAGGGTCGTAAGCCCAACAAAGAAAAGGGCCTCACCTGTAAAACTTGAGGAAAGAAATAAACAGAAATTCTGTCGTCATGGTTTTATCAGGATTGATGATAAAAGACATCTCTTGATTACCAGAGGCATAGTAGCCAGATTGACAAACACCAGTGCAACAGCCTTTAGGTACAGAAATGAAAATTTAATGGAATTTATGTCTACACAAGGAGTAAAGGCAATTGCTGGAAAGAAATACTCATCAGAATCATTTGATGGGGAAAGATGGATTATAAATCCACCTAAAGAAACATTATCATCTAGGATTCCACAGCAGACACAAATTATGGGAATAGAAGACCCATAGTATCGGAAGAAGAAGATATAGATGATGAAGAACAATGGAAACAGCATTGATGATCAATCATAAAATCATCAAAACAGAAATAAGGCAATTTCAAAGAATATTGCCTGATCACTTTATACAAAGTGAGAGAGAAAAAGGAAATATATGGGATTATCTTGGTAAAGATTGCAAGTATATGGTAAAATATACAGTCCCAGAAGAAAAACTAGAAGAACCTGTAATATGCACTGGATGGGGTGAAGGGTTTGAAAATGATGAAAACCAAGAAACATTACTGGTTTTTGAAGAAGATGAGGAGAATGACGAAAGTGAAGAGGAATTACCCTGGTGGATGAGTACAAATGAAACAGTCTTAATGGCAGAAATGGATTATCCTAAGATGAGAGAAGAAATAGACTTGAAGAAACCCAAGACTACAAGAATTAATAAAGTCACCTATGACTACAACTTCTCAAGCGAATCGGGATATAGGCCACCAAAGAGATTTACAATGGGACCTCCTCAATACCCTCCCGCAACAGTCAATGTAAAATTGAAGTCCCGTAAATAAGAGAAAGATGGAAAAATTTTAAGGGCAAAAGCATAAATACTACAAATTCGATGGACATTACCACCGCACAAGCTCAAACAGTGTAATGTTGGTCTTACCAGATGATATCTCACAATATGAAGACGCTATCACAAGATGGGAATCGTGAATACCAATCTTATCAATGTAATGAATTGATAGACAACCAAGCGAAGGTAGCATATGTTGAAAATCTCTTGGAGAGGTTATGAAAGAATATTTCAACAATGGAGGATGGCTTATCCCGTGAATATGAAGTCTTGGTTGGCACTGCAGATGATGTCCAAAATATATTCTCCCAAATTAGGAGAATAATTACATTGGAGGATCCATATCAAGGATCAACAGAATTTCGAATAGAGCATATGCAGACTGAAAGATTGCAATGCAAAGAAATAAAATACATAAAACAATTCATGCAAGAATATCTTTATTGGCTTCTATTTCAGGAAGATCTTTCTTAAATGCAGAATTGTCAGAAAAATTCTTCAGAAAACTTCCTGAAATCTATGGGAAGAAAATTGAAGAGGAATTTAAAAAGAAACATCCTGGAAATCAAATAGGTATATTACCAAGGATACATTTCACTTGGTTATATCTAAAAGAAATGTGCCAGGAAATGAATATGCAAAGAGGATTGAAGGATTTCAATTCTTTTTGTACACAAATACCTATCCTAGGGTATTACAAAACAAATAAGAAATATGGGATGAGAAAGGCAAAAACCTATAAAGGTAAGCCACATGATACACATATACGTGTATTCAAAAGAAAGAAACCACCCATGCATAAATGTCGTTGCTATGCATGTGGAGAAATAGGGCATTATGCAAAAGAATGCAAGAACCCTAAAGGAAACATAGCCAGGGTTGCTATGATAAATGGGTTGGATCTACCAGATGAATGGGATGTTGTATCAGTAGATTTAAATGAACCAGATAGTGATGGAATCTTATCAGTATCTGAGGAAGAAAATACTGATATCACAACAACACTCAATACTATGGTATGTGATCCGAAATATTGTTTGTAATTACGCATAACAATACGTAAACTCAAGAAAAGAAATATACATGGTTGGAAGATGTAATACTTTCAGAAGAAATGACTACATGCCAACATATGTGGCAATATAATCAGCAAATACAAAGACATCTTGCTGATAAAGAAAAATGTGTTTTCTGTAAAGGAATCACAACAGAATACATGAGGATACACTGCCCAAAATGCCTCATGACAGCGTGTGCATTTTGTGCAACTATCTACTTAAAAATTAAAGTGGAAAAGAAAAAAATCTACTTATGTACCTTATTTAGCTGATAAGGACAAAGTAATTCAAGAAATGTCTGAGTATGTAACTCAAATACTCAAAGAAAATGAAGTATTACTTCAAGAAAATCAAAGGTTAAATCAAATAACTGATACCTTCTTTGCAAAAGAGGTAGCACAGTTACCAGAAAGAGATGAATCACGCTTAAAGGAAGAATTACGAGCTTCAAATCGTATTCTTACCATTAAAGATCAAAGTTTGACATCAGAGTGTCAGCAGAGCGTGGTGATACCAAAGAAATTAAGGGTAAAATTCTTGACTACTACGTCAGAATCAAAGATACCTACAAGAAAAACGGAAGGAGCAGCAGGATTTGACCTATACAGTATCGAATGTATAGTAATACCTCCATTCCAAAGAAAGAATATCTCTACAGGAATCAGAATGGAAATAACAAATGCAGACATCATGATATACGGAAGAATAGCTGGAAAGTCATCTTTAGCAATAAAAGGAATCGACGTAGCTGCAGGAGTTGTGGACACTGATTTCAGAGGTACAATTCATGTGGTACTTTTAAATAATAGCCCAATTGAATATTTTGTTGATATTGGGGATGCTATTGCTCAGTTAATTTTTGAGCAATATTGGGTGCCACAAGTACAAGAAGTTGATTCATCAGAACAACTAAGTATAACAGAAAGAAAAGGTAGTTGTTTTGACTACAAAGAAAATGCTTATACCTTAACAGAAGGTATAAAGAAAGGAGAACAAGGGAAGATTAACAATCAACTGTATAATTTTGAAATAACTTTCAAAATAGCTGATTGCAAAGAATTCACATTAAAAGCAATTCTGGATACAGGAGCAACAAAATGCTGTGTAGACATCAATGCTATCCTAGAATGTGCAAAAGAAAAGTCAAAATGGCCCATAATGATTTATGGTATCCATTCGACAATCAAAGCAGAATACAAGCTCAAGGATGGTATAATGATGATAGAGGAAAACAACTATAGAATACCATTCACTTTTTGCATACCAATGAATCATCAAGATGGTATACAAATGATCATTGGGTGTAATTTCATAAGAGCTCAGAAAGGAGGAATAAGATTAGAAGGAACAACTGTCACCTTCTACAAGAATATAGCAAAAGTTTCAACTAACACGATATTAAATATGGCTCATCTAGCCATACCAGAATTAGAGTTAGAAGCTGAAGAATATTATACCATAAGGGATATGGTATATTACAATATTGGGAAAAGTATACCTCAGTATACAAAAGAAATACAAGAAATACTAAAAGAAATGGAATCCCTGGAGTATATAGGGAAAAATCCACAAAAGTATTGGGCAAAGAATAAAATAACATGCAAATTGGAGATCATCAATCCTGATATAACAATTCAGGATAAACCTTTAAAGCATGTTACACCAATAATGGAAGCTCAATTCAAGAAACATGTCAAAGTTCTATTAGATTTAGGAGTTATTCGACCCTCAAGCTCAAGACATAGAACTATGGCAATGATAGTACATTCTGGTACTACAGTTGATCCAATTACAGGAAAATCGCAACATGGAAAAGAGAGAATGGTCTTTGACTATAGAAAGCTCAATAACAATACTCACAAAGATCAATACTCCTTGCCAGGGATCAACACAATTATAAAGAAAATTGGAACTAGCAGGATATACAGTAAATTCGACTTAAAGAGTAGGTTTCATCAAATAGCAATGGATCCAGACTCTATTGAATGGACTGCATTCATAGTTCCAGATGGGCTTTATGAATGGCTGGTAATGCCATTTGGCCTGAAAAACGCACCAGCAGTTTTTCAAAGAAAAATGGATCACTGTTTTAGAGGACATGAGAAGTATAAAGCAGCATACATAGATGATATACTCGTCTTCTCAGAAACAGCTAATGATCATAAGAAGCACTTGCAAATTTTCTTTGAAATTTGCAAAAGAAATGGATTAATTCTGTCCAAAAAAAAATGGTGGTTGGAGTAATGGTTGAATTTCGGGAGCCATTATTGGAAATGTAAAATCAAGGTACAACCACATATAATTCAGAAATTATCTGAATTTCCCGAAGAAAAATTGAAAGAAAAGAAGGGGTTAAGATCGTGGCTAGGAATCTTAAACTATGCCAGGAGTTATATTCCAAAATTAGGAATAATGGTTGGACCCCTATATAATAAGACAGCTCCAAATGCAGATAAGAGAATGACTAACATGGATTGGGAGTTAGTCAAAAGAATTAAGAAAATTGTGAGCAATCTTCCAGAGATGGAATTACCTCCCCCGGGATCATATATCATCTTGGAAACAGATGGATGTATGGAAGGATGGGGCGGAATAGCTAAATGGAAGAAAAGAAAGGAAGATTCAAAGAATACAGAAAAGATTTTTGCATATGCTAGTGGAAAAATTTGATACAATCAAATCCACTATTGATGCAGAAATAACATCATGCATTAATTCTTTAAATGCTTTTAAGATTCATTATTTGGATCAAAAAGAAATAACTTTAAGAACAGACTTTCAGGCTATAATTAGTTTCTATAATAAACAGGCGCAAAATAAACCATCTAGACTTAGGTGGGTTAATTTTGTTGATTTTATTACAGGAACTGGAGTAACTATCAATATTGAACATATTGATGGAAAAAGAAATATATTGGCTGATCAACTCTCTCGCATTGTGACTAAAATTGCAGATCATGGATTCCAGAGGAAAGCGCACAGGGATATAGAACATTGAGGACCTATGGAATGCTAAACAACAATCAAAATCGACATCGATGAATCTACCACCACCATAGAAGAAATACAAAGCCTCGCCAAAGGAGAAGAAGGATCAAGCTCAAGGCCTGCTAAGGAAAGCCTTGCGGATATTTTCCCATTGGAGAATTAGTCACAAGGGTCGAAGCCCAACAAAGAAAAGGGCCTCACCAGAAAACTTGAGGAAAGAAATAAACAGAAATTTCGCTGCTTTGGTACAACTCGCTACCAATTTCGTAACCACATGATCCAAAAGCTTATAGACCATTAGATAACCTACCAATTGATCAATGCAAGAAGAATGCTTATTGGGCGCAATTTGAAGGCTAATGGAGTAAGCGTACATAACGCCTTGTTGTGCATTGCAGATTATTTTAGCAAGATTATGGAGCCACCACTTGGTAAGAGTTATTCTTACTATGCCTTAATCAATGGTCCAGATAAAGGATATATTACATTACTCAACCTTACTAAAGAAGATAGCATTAATAGCTAAACCTAAATTCAAAGGGTTTTATGCTTTTAATGATGCTCTTGAGTACATGTTGAAATATAACAATATTGATGAAGAAATCTTCATTGAGAAAGAACCAAGATCAGGACCCCTTGCTGAAATATACGATCAAGAAATAATTCGTCTACAACAAGAGGTAGATGAATTAGAAGAAACAATTCAGGAGTTACAAAAGGAGCAGTTCGAGCAAAATGTAGCTCATGAACAAGAAAGAATTGACATGGAAACCACTAAGATTCCTTACAGTCAAAGACAGGAAGGATATGGACAAGCATATCAAAAGAAATCTAAAGAATCTGACGACGAGGAAAGAGAAACTCAGAACCCACGCTACCACCGACAAACGGTAAAAGAGCCCTAATACTGACAAGGTTGGGAAAGTGGCCCGTCAAAAGGAATGAAATGGCCGAGAAAAGAAAAAGTCTTTAAATAAGTGGGTATACTATTACCCGTCTTATATGTGAATTATTGTGTGAAGGAATCTACCAGTACGTCAAAGGAAGAATGATTGAAGCAATTTGCACCAATCGTCTACGAGGGCCCAACGAAGCACCCGGATTGATGAATTGCATCTCAATTATTGTTCTTTAGGCTAGTCTCAAGGTCACTATAAAAGGACCTTCATATGTAACAATAGAGGACACACCAAAGCACTGAAAAACGCTTTGAAATCCTCCCCTTTCTTCTGTAAAATTTCTCTGTGTGCAATAAATATAAGTATAGTTTTGAGCTTTATCCATGTGTGAATACTCCCTACTTTGAAGAAGATACTCCTAAGTAACTTCAAAGTACCTTCACAAGATCAAAGCTGGGATCATATCGTCCGCACCACTTTCACTTTCTTGTATAACCACGCTCTGCTGACACTCTGATGTCAAACTTTGATCTTTAATGGTAAGAATACGATTTGAAGCTCGTAATTCTTCCTTTAAGCGTGATTCATCTCTTTCTGGTAACTGTGCTACCTCTTTTGCAAAGAAGGTATCAGTTATTTGATTTACCCTTTGATTTTCTTGAAGTAATACTTCATTTTCTTTGAGTATTTGAGTTACATACTCAGACATTTCTTGAATGACTTTGTCCTTATAAGCTAAATAAGGTACATAAGTAGAATTTTTCTTTTCCACTTTAATTTTTAAGTAGATAGTTGCACAAAATGCACACGCTGTCATGAGGCATTTTGGGCAGTGTATCCTCATGTATTATGTTGTGATTCCTTTACAGAAAACACATTTTTCTTTATCAGCAAGATGTCTTTGTATTTGCTGATTATATTGCCACATATGTTGGCATGTAGTCATTTCTTCTGAAAGTATTACATCTTCCAACCATGTATATTTCTTTTTTTGAGTCTCTGTATTGTCTGTAATTACAAACAATATTTCCGGATCACATACCATAGTATTGAGTGTTGTTGTGATATCAGTATTTTCTTCCTCAGATACTAATAAGATTCCATCACTATCTGGTTCATTTAAATCTACTGATACAACATCCCATTCATCTGGTAGATCCAACCCATTTATCATAGCAACCCTGGCTATGTTTCCTTTAGGGTTCTTGCATTCTTTTGCATAATGCCCTATTTCTCCACATGCATAGCAACGACATTTATGCGTGGGTGGTTTCTTTCTTTTGAATACATGTATATGTGTATCATGTGGCTTACCTTTATAGGTTTTTGCCTTTCTCATCCCATATTTCTTATTTGTTTTGTAATACCACAGATAGGTATTTGGTACAAAAGAATTGAAATCCTTCAATCCTCTTTGCATATTCATTTCCGGCACATTTCTTTTTAGATATAACCAAGTGAAATGTATCCTTGGTAATATACCTATTTGATTTCTGGGATGTTTCTTTTTAAATTCCTCGTCAATTTTCTTCCCATAGATTTCAGGAAGTTTTCTGAAGAATTTTTCTGACAATTCTGCATTTAAGAAAGATCTTCCTGACATAGAAGCCAAGTAAAGATATTCTTGCATGAATTGTTTTATGTATTTTATTTCTTTGCATTGCAATCTTTCCAGGTCTGCATATGCTCTATTCTGAAATTCTGTTGATCCTTGATATGGATCCTCCAATGTAATTATTCTCCTAATTTGGGAGAATATATTTTGGACATCATCTGCAGTGCCAACCAAGACTTCATATTCCTGGGGATAAGCCATCCTCCATTGTTGAAATATTCTTTTCATAACCTCTCCTAAGAGATTTTCAACATATGCTACCTTCGCTTGGTTGTCTATCCAATTCATTCTGTTGATAAGATTGGTATTCACCGATTCCCATCTTGTGATGACGTCTTCATATTGTGAGATATCATCTGGTAAGACCAACATTACACCTGTTTGAGCTTGTGCAGGTGGTAATGTCCACTGAGTTGTAGTATTTATGCTTTTGCCCTTAAAATTTTTCCATCTTTCTCTTATTTCTGGGACTTCAATTTTCTGTTGACCTGTTGCAGGAGGGTATTGAGGAGGTCCCATCAGAAATTCTATTTGTGGCCTATATCCCCATTCTCGCTGAGAAGTTGTAGTCAGAATGACTTTATTAATTCTTGTAGTCTTGGAGTTTCTTCCAAGTCTATTTCTTCTCTCATCTTAGGATAATCCATTTCTGCCATTAAGACTGTTTCATTTGTACTCATCCACCAGGGTAATTCCTCTTCACTTTCGTCATTCTCCTCATTTTCTTCAAAAACCAGTAATGTTTCTTGGTTTTCATCATTTTCAAACCCTTCACCCCATCCAGTGCATATTACAGGTTCTTCTAGTTTTTCTTCTGGGACTGTATATTTTACCATATACTTGCAATCTTCACCAAGATAATCCCATATATTTCCTTTTTCTCTCTCACTTTGTATAAAGTGATCAGGCAATATTCTTTGAAATTGCCTTATTTCTGTTTTGATGATTTTATGATTGATCATCAATGCTGTTTCCACTGATTCTTCATCATCTATATCTTCTTCTTCCGATACTATGGGTCTTCTATTCCCATAATTTGTGAATCTCAAAGTTGTAGATCCATCATGATTTTCCCATATTTGTGTCTGCTGTGGAATCCTAGATGATAATGTTTCTTTAGGTGGATTTATAATCCATCTTTCCCCATCAAATGATTCTGATGAGTATTTCTTTCCAGCAATTGCCTTTACTCCTTGTGTAGACAGAAATTCCATTAAATTTTCATTTCTGTACCTAAAGGCTGCTGCACTGGTGTTTGTCAATCTGGCTACTATGCCTCTGGTAATCAAGAGATTTGATTCTCCTGCTACCCATGACTCATATCCTTTTGTTTTTACCACGATTTCCATATGATTATAGAAATCCGTTATTGTCATCATTTGGTCTGGTAAAAAGTAGACCAATTCAGTTCCATTTGCCAGATCTATCTCTATTTGTCCCAATAGTCCTCTTTCATCATTTCCCCATCTTTTATCTCGTATGACTATTAAAACTTTGACGCCAAAGATCTCTTCCGTAAAGTTTAAAATTTTATCATAATCATACCAAGATGAATATGATTTAATCCCTCATTTCTTAATTTCTCAAATGATTCTCTAGTAATCATTTTCATTTCTTCTTGATCTTTTGGATCAGTTATTGGTTTTCTTTCTTCAGAGTAATGTTGATATACTCTGTAGTTTGGTTCCTGCCAACTGGATGAATATAGTACCTCTGCTGGTACCATTGAGGCTCTCCTTCTGTTAGACAAACTTAGCTGATGTTCCAGGTTAATATTCATCTCAATTGTTCTATTTCTGTTGTTAGAACCTATTATTCGGTTAACAGTATTTCTAACCATTTGTCTACATCTTCTATAATCCCTTATTTGATCATCAGGAACTATAGTTGATGCATTATTTCTTTCATTATTCCTTGTTGGAATAAGCCCTCTATTTCTTTCTTCAGCACTCCTTGTGTCAAAGGATACTGATGGCCTTGCACTTGTTGTCCTTGAGCTCAAGTCGATTGACTCATTTCTTCCGCTTCTAACTTTTCTTTCTCGAAGTCAAAGATTTCGTGGATTAATAAAATGATAAATCTTTCTTGTTATAGCGAGGGTGCTATATCACCTTTTCCGCAATCTTTAATTTATTAATCCTCGGCTTATTTGCTCGTTGTGCCTCCTTAATTTCGGGCTTTCAGAGAAATTGCTTTATTTGCTTCAAGTCTTGCAATTTTTGTCTCAAGACTTTCAACTTTCTTTAATAACTTGATAATCAGATATATCAAGATATTATTTTGTTTCACCAGGATAGGTGGTACTTTAGTTGCGACTGTTTCTCCGTCTATCTTTTTGAAACCAACTGCTGGTGTTCCAAGTGTTTGCGTTGCTTCTAAGGCTTCTTGATAATCTTCGTCTTCTTGATAAGTCAACCAGGACATCAAGAATTTAATTGCTTATGCAATGTTTCCACCAGTTGTTCTATTTTCTTTATTTTCTTCTCAAGGTTAAAAGATTCCTTGATTGATGCTTTAGGTTCCGCCAACTCAATTATTTCTAATTGTGATGGTATACCTTTTCCTCTAATTTTCTTTAGAGAATTTTTCAAATCCTCCAATTCTCCCGATTTTTCCTCTAAACTATGAAAATGCTTTAAACAAACTTTAAGAACAGACTGTCAGGCAATAATTAGTTTCTATAATAAACAGGCACAAAATAAACCATCTAGACTTAGGTGGATTAATTTTGTTGATTTTATTACAGGAACTAGAGTAACCATCAATATTGAACAAATTGATGGAAAAAGAAATATATTGGCTGATCAACTTTCTCGCATTGTGACTAAACTTGCAGTATCATGGATTCCAGAGGAAAGCAGACTAGGGGATATAGAACATTGGAGGACCTATGGAATGCTAAACAACAATCCAAATCGACATCTTGATGAATCTACCACCACCATAGAAGAAATACAAAGCTTGCCAAAGGAGAAGAAGGATCAAGCTTCAAGGTCGCTAAGGAAAGCCTTGCAGATATTTTCCCATTGAGAATTAGTCATGGGTCGAAGCCCAACAAAGAAAAGGGCCTCACCGTAAAAATTGAGGAAAGAAATAAGCGAAATTCATCGTTTTAGTGCATTTCGCCACCAATTTCAGAACCACGTGACACAAAAGCTTACGACCATTGGACAACCTACCAATTGATCAACAACAAAGAATGCTTATTGGACGCAATTTGAAGGCTAATGGGAGTAAGCGACATAACGCTTTGTTGGCATTGCGGTATTATTTTAGCAAGATTATGGAACCACCACTTGGTAAGAGTTATTCTTACTATGCCTTAATCAATGGTCCGATAAAGGAATATATTGCTATTATTCAACTTTGCTAAAGAAGATAGCATTATTAGCGAAACCTAAATTTAAAGGGTTTTATGCTTTAATGATGCTCTCGAGTACATGTTGAAATATAACAATATTGATGAAGAAATCTTTATTGAGAAAGAACCAAGATCGGGACCCTCTGAAATGTACGATCAAGAAATAATTAAATGCAACAGGAGGTGGATGAATTAGAAGAAACCATTCAAGAGTTACAAAAAGAACAAATAACAAGATGTAGCTCATGAACAAGAAAGAATTGACATGGAAACCATCGAGGTTCCTTACAAATAAAGATGTGAAGGATATGGACAAGCATATCAAAAGAATTCTAAAGAATCTGATGATGAGGATAGAGAAACTCGCAACCCACGTTATCACCGCATACCGGCTCTACAAATGTAAAAGAGCCCTAATACGACAAGGTTGGGGAAAGTGGCCGGTCAAAAAGGAATAAAATGGCCGACAAAAGAAAAAGTCTTTAAATAAGTGGGTATACTATTTTATTAATCCACAAGAAATCTTTGACTCAGAAAAGAAAAAGCTAGAACGGAAGAAATGAGTCAATCAGCTTCAAGCTAGAACGGAAGAAACTCGCAACCCATGAAGAAAATGTCAAAGGATACTGATGGTCTTGCACTTGTTGTTAAGCTCAAGAACAACAACCTTGTGGATTAATAAAATAGTATACCCACTTATTTAAAGACTTTTTCTTTTGTCGGCCATTTTATTCCTTTTGACCGCCACTTTCCCAACCTTGTCGATAGGGCTCTTTTACCAAAGAGAGCTAATCTGTACGGATAACGTCATGAAGTTTCTATCCTCGCCATCGATTCTTTAGAATTCTTTGATATGCTTGTCCATATCCTTCCTCGTTTTCGATCGTAAGGAACCTCAAGGGTTCCTATGTCAATTTTTCTGTTCATGAGCTACATCTGTTCTTGAATGGTTTCTTCTAATTCATCCACCTCTTGTTGCGCATTTAATTATTTCTCGATCGACATTTCAGCAGGGGTCCTGATCTTGGTTCAAGTGGTGGTTCCATAATCTTGCTAAAATAATACTGCAATGCACAACAAAGTATGCTTTTGTTTACTCCCATTAGCCTTCCAAATTAAGCCCAATAAGCATTGCCGTTGATCAATTGGTAGGTTGTCCAATGGTCTCGTAAGCTGGGTCACGTGGTTCAAATTGGCAATCGAGCTGCATAAAATGATGTAATTTCGCTTATTTCTTTCCTCAATTTTTACAGTGAGGCCCTTTTCTTTGTTGGGCTTACGCCCTTGTGACTAATTCTCCAATGGGAAAATATCCCGCAAGGCTTCCTTAGCAGCCTTGAGCTTGATCCTTCTTCCCTTTCGTGCTTTGTATTTCTTCTATGGATGGTGGTAGATTCATCAAGATTCGATTTTGATCGTTGTTTAGCATTCCATAGGTCTTCCAATGTTCTATATCCCCGGTCCGCTTCCTCCGAATCCATGATACTGCAAGTTTAGTCACAATGCGAGAGAGTTGATCAGCCAATATATTTCTTTTTCCATCAATATGTTACCAATGAATCATGATGATGGCATACAAATGATCATTAGATGTAATTTCATCAGAGCTCAGAAAGGAGGAGTAAGATTAGAAGGAACAACTGTTACCTTCTACAAGAATATAGCAAAGGTTTCAACTAGCACGGAGTTAAACATGGCACATCTGGCCATACCAGAATTAGAGTTAGAAGCTGAAGAATATTATACCATAAGGGATATGGTATATTACAATATTGGGAAAAGTATACCTCAGTATACAAAAGAAGTATCTCTACAGGAATCAGAATGGAAATAACAAATGCAGACATCATGATATATGGAAGGATAGCTGGAAAATCATCCTTAGTTAGTCAAAAGAATTAAGAAAGTTGTGAGCAATCTTCCTGAGATGGAATTACCTCCCCCAGGATCATATATCATCTTGGAAACAGATGGATGTATGGAAGGTTGGGGCGGAATAGCTAAATGGAAGAAAAGAAAGGAAGATTCAAAGAATACGAAAAGATTTTTGCATATGTGGTGGAAAATTTGATACAATAAAATCCACTATTGATGCGTAAATAACAAGATGCATTAATTTCTAAATGCTTTCAAGATCCATTATTTGATCAAAAAGAAATAACTTTAAGAACAGACTGTCAGGCAATAATTAGTATCTATAATAAACAGACGCAAAATAAACCATCTAGACTTAGGATCCCAGCTTTGATCTTGTGAAGGTACTTATCTTCAAAGTAGGGAGTATTCACAAATGGATAAAGCTCGAAAATTATACTTATATTTATTGCAAACGGAGAAATTTTTACGTAAGAAAGGGAGGATTTCAAAGCGTTTTTGGTGCTTTGGTGTGTCCTCTATTGTTACATATGAAGGTCTTTTATAGGACTTGAGACTAGCCTAAAGAACAATAATTGAGATACAATTCATCAATCCGGTGCTTTGTTGGGCCCTCGTGAGACGATTGGTGCAAATTGCTTCAATTATTTCTTCTTTCGACGACCGTAGATTCCTTTCGCAATAATTTACATATAAGATGTAATAGTATACCCACTTATTTAAAGACTTTTTCTTTGTCGGCCACTTCATTCCTTTTTGGACCGCCACTTTCCCCAACCTTGTCAGATTAGGGCTCTTTTACCACCGTAGAGCTACCGTGCGGTGATAACGTGGTTGCGAAGTTTCTCTCCTCGCCATCGATTCTTTAGATTTCTTTTGATATGCTTGTCCATATCCTTCCCGCTTTATTTCAGAAGAACCTCGATGGTTTCCATGTCAATTCTTTCTTGTTCATGAGCTACATCTTGTTCGAACTGTTCTTTTGTAACTCTTGAATGGTTTCTTCTAATTCATCCACCTCTTGTTGCAAACGAATTATTTCTTGATCGTACATTTCAGCAAGGGGTCCTGATCTTGGTTCTTTCTCAATAAAGATTTAGCTGTTTATATAAAGTTTGAAAGAGCTGTTTAATATCATTTTTGTAACATTTAAATTCTTTTTCTTCCATGGATTTGCTTGAATCAATAGTATGCCAGGATATTTCTTTTGCACATTCTGGGATAGCATCGATCTTTACATAACATTTCGTTGCACCTGTATCCAGAATTGCTCTTAATGTAAATTCTTTGCAATCAGGTATTTTGAAAGTTATTTCAAAATTGTAAAGCTAATTATTGATCTTTCCTTGTACTCCTTTCTTTATACCTTCCGTTAAGGTATAAGTATTTTCTTTGTAGTCAAAACAACTACCTTTTCTTTCTGTTATACTTAGTTGTTCTGATGAATCAACTTTTTGTACTTGTGGTACCCAATATTGCTCAAAAATTAACTGAGCAATTGCATCCCCAATATCAACAAAATATTCAATTGGGCTATTATTTAAAAGTACCACATGAATTGTACCTCTGAAATCAGTGTCCACAACTCCTGCAGCTACATCGATTCCTTTTGTAGCTAAGTGGTGGAATTCTGTCAATATCTGAAGAAGAAATAACTGATATTACAACAACACTCAATACCATGGTATGTGATCCAGAAACATTGTTTGTCATCACAGACAATAAAGAAAAATATGCATGGTTAGAGGATGTGATACTATCAGAAGAAATGACCATATGTCAACACATGTGGCAGCATAATCAACAAATACAAAGGTATTTTGTCGATAAAGAAAATGTGTTTTCAGAAAGGAATCACAATGTAATACATGAGGATACACCGCCTAAAATGCCTCATGACAAAGATGCGATTTGTGCAACTATCCACTTAAAATTAAAGTGAAAAGAAAAATCTACTTATGTACCTTATTTAATTGATAAGGACAAAGTAATTCAAGAAATGTCCGAGTATGTAACTCAAATACTCAAAAAATGAAGTATTACTTGAAAATCAACGGTTAAATCGGATAAGCGACACCTTCTTTGCAAAAGAGGTAGCACGCTTACTGTAAAGAAATGAATCACGCTAAAGGAACAATTACGAGCTTCAAATCGTATTCTTACCATTGAAGACAAAAATTTGACATCAGAGTGTCAGCAGAGCGTGGTGATACCAAGGAAACTAAAAGCATACGACATCACCACATGGATCCACGCTCACCGCACCATATATTCCTTTGTCTGGACCATTGATTAAGGCATAGTAAGAATAACTCTTACCAAGTGGTGGTTCCATAATCTTGCTAAAATAATACTGCAATGCACAACAGGCGTTATGCTTTTGTTTACTCCCATTAGCCTTCCAAATTGCGTCCAATAAGCATTGCTGTTGTTGATCAATTGGTAGGTTGTCCAATGGTCTGTAAGCTTTTGGGTCACGTGGTTCTGAAATTGGCAACTGACCGGTACCAAAACGACATAATTTCTGTTTATTTCTTTCCTTAATTTTTACAGGTGAGGCCCTTTTCTTTGTTGGGCTTACGGCCCTTGTGACTAATTCTCCAATGGGAAAATATCCTACAAGGCTTTCCTTAGCAGGCCTTGAGCTTGATCCTTCTTCTCCTTTGCGTGCTTTGTTTTTCTTCTATGGTGGTGGTAGATTCATCAAGATTCGATTTTGATCGTTGTTTAGCATTCCATAGGTCCTCCAATGTTCTATATCCCCGGTCTCGCTTTCCTCCGAATCCATGATACTGCAAGTTTAGTCACAATGCGAGAGAGTTGATCAGCCAATATATTTCTTTTTCCATCAATATGTTCTATATTGATAGTTACTCCAGTTCCTGTAATAAAATCAACAAAATTAATCCACCTAAGTCTAGATGGTTTATTTTGCTTTGCTTATTATAGAAACTAATTATTGCTGACGATACCGTTCTTAAAGTTATTTCTTTTTGATCCAAATAATGGATCTTGAAAGCATTTAGAGAATTAATGCATGCTCGTTATTTCGCATCAATAGTGGATTTTATTGTATCAAATTTTCCACTAGCATATGCAAAATCTTTTATGTATTCTTTGAATCTTCCTTTCTTTCCTTCCATTTAGCTATTCCGCCTGACCTTCCATACATCCATCTGTTTCCAAGATGATATATGATCCTGGGGGAGGTAATTCCATCTCAGGAAGATTGCTCACAACTTTCTTAATTCTTTTGACTAACTCCCAATCCATGTTAGTCATTCTCTTGTCTGCATTTGGAGCTGTTTTATTATATAGGGGTCCAACCATTATTCCTAATTTTGGAATATAACTCCTGGCATAGTTTAATATTCCTAGCCATGATCTTAACCCCTTCTTTTCTTTCAATTTTTCTTCGGGAAATTCAGATAATTTCTGAATTATATGTGGTTGTAGCTTGATTTTTCTGTTTCCAATAATAGCTCCCAAAAATTCAATTTATGTTACTCCAACCACCATTTTTTCTTTGGACAAAATTAATCCATTTCTTTTGCAAATTTCAAAGAAAATTTGCAAGTGTTTCTTATGATCATTAGCTGTTTCTGAGAAGACGAGTATATCATCTATGTATGCCGCTATATACTTCTCATGTCCTCTAAAACAGTGATCCATTTTTCTTTGAAAATCAGCTGCGCGTTTTCAGCCAAATGGCATTACCACCATTCATAAAGCCCATATGGAACTATGAATGCAGTCCATTCAATGGAGTCGATCCATTGCTATTTGATGAAACCCGCTTTTTTAAGTCAAATTTATCAGATATCCCGCCGTTCCAATTTTCTTTATAATTGTGTTGATCCTCGGCAAGGAGTATTGATCTTTGTGAGTATTGTTGTTGAGTTTTCGTAGTCAAAGACCATTCTCTCTTTCCATGCTGTGATTTTCCTCAGAATCGGATCAACTGTAGTACCGTATGTACTATCATTGCCATAGTTCTATGTCTTGAGCTCGAGGGCCTAATAACTCCCAAATCTAATAGAACTTTGACATGTTTCTTGAATTGAGCTTCCATTATTGGTGTAACATGCTTTAAAGGTTTATCCCAATTGTTATATCGATTGATGATCTCCAATTTGCATGTTATTTTATTCTTTGCCCAATACTTTTGTGGATTTTTCCTATATACCTGTGGATTCCATTTCTTTAGTATTTCTTGTATTTCTTTTGTATACTGAGGTATACTTTTCCCAATATTGTAATATACCATATCCCTTATGGTATAATATTCTTCAGCTTCTAACTCTAATTCTGGTATGGCGAGATGTGCCATGTTTAACTCCGTGCTAGTTGAAACCTTTGTTATATTCTTGTAGAAGGTAACAGCTGTTCCTTCTAATCTTACTCCTCCTTTATGAGCTCGATGAAATTACATCCAATGATCATTTGTATGCCATCATCATGATTCATTGGTATGCAAAAGTGAATGGTATTTTATAATTATTTTCACCTATCATCATCATACCATCCTCGAGCTTATACTCACTTTGATTGTTGAATGGATACCATAAATCATTATGGGTCATTTTGATTTTCTTTGCACATTCGGGATAGCATCGATCTTTACACAACATTTCGCTGCACCTGTATCCTAATTGCTCTTAATGTAATTCTTTGTAATCAGCTATTTTGAAAGTTATTTCAAAATTGTAAAGTGATTATTGATCTTCCTTGTACTCCTTTCTTTATACCTTCCGCTAAGGTATAAGTATTTTCTTTATAGTCAAAACAACTACCTTTTCTTTCTCATATACTTAGTTGTTCGATGAATCAACTTTTGTACTTGTGGTACCCAATATTGCTCAAAATTAATCGAGCAATTGCATCCCCAATATCAACAAAATATTCAATTGGGCTATTATTTAAAAGTACCACATGAATTGTACCTCGAAATCGTGTCCATTAACTCCCGCAGCCTACATCGATTCCTTTTGTAGCTAAGGATGATTTTCCAGCTATCCTTCCATATATCATGATGTCTGCATTTGTTATTTCCATTCTGATTCCTGTAGAGATACTCTTTCTTTGGAATGGAGGTATTACTATACATTTGATACTGTATAGATCAAATCCCGCTGCTCCTTCCGTTTTTCTTGTAGGTATTTTTGATTCTGACGTAGTAGTCAAGAATTTTACCTTTAACATTACTTTCCTTGGTATCACCACGCCTCACGACACTCGATGTCAAATTTTTGTCTTCAATAGTAAGAATACGATTTGAAGCTCGTAATTCTTCCTTTAAGCGTGATTCATTTCTTTCTGGTAACTGTGCTACCTCTTTTGCAAAGAAGGTATCAGTTATCTGATTTAACCGTTGATTTTCTTGAAGTAATACTTCATTTTCTTTGAGTATTTGAGTTACATACTCAGACATTTCTTGAATTACTTTGTCCTTATCAGCCTAAATATGGTACATAAGTAGATTTTTCTTTCCACTTTAATTTTAAGTGGATAGTCGCACAAAATGCGATGCCGTCATGAGGCATTTTTAGGCGGTGTATCCTTATGTATTCTCACAGATTGCTTTGAAAACACATTTTCTTTATCAGCAAAATACCTTTGTATTTGTTGATTATGCTGCCACATGTGTTGACTTATGGTCATTTCTTCCGATAGTATCACATCCTCTAACCATGCATATTTTTCTTTATTATGCGTGATGACAAACAATGTTTCGGATCACATACCATGGTATTGAGTGTTGTTGTAATATCAGTTATTTCTTCTTCAGATATTGACAGAATTCCATTATTATCTGGCTCATTTAAGTCAACTGATACCACATCCCATTCATCTGGTAAATCCAATCCATTTATCATAGCGACTCTGGCTATGTTTCCTTTAGGATTTTTACACTCTTTTGCATAATGCCCTATTTCTCCACATGCATAGCAACGACATTTATGCATAGGTGATTTCTTTCTTTTGAATACACGTATATGTGTATCATGTGGCTTACCTTTATAGGTTTTTGCCTTTCTCATCCCATATTTCTTATTTGTTTTGTAATACCCTGGGATAGGTATTTGTGTACAAAAAGAATTGAAATCCTTCAATCCTCTTTGCATATTTATTTCCTGGCACATTTCTTTTAGATATAACCAAGTAAAATGTATCCTTGATAATATACCTATTTGATTTCCAGGATGTTTCTTTTTTAATTCTTCTTTAATTTTCTTCCCATAGATTTCGGGAAGTTTTCTGAAGAATTTTTCTGACAATTCTGCATTTAAGAAGGATCTTCCTGACATAGATGCCAAGTAAAGATATTCTTGCATGAATTGCCTTATATGCTTTATTTCTTTGCATTGCAACCTTTCCAAGTCTGCATATGCTCTATTTTGAAATTCTGTTGATCCTTGATATGGATCCTCCAATGTAATTATTCTCCTAATTTGGGAGAATATATTTTGGACATCATCTGCAGTGCCAACCAAGACTTCATATTCCTGGGGATAAGCCATCCTCCATTGTTAGAATATTCTTTTCATAACCTCTCCTAAGAGGTTCTCAACATATGTTTCTTTTGCTTGGTTGTCTATCCAGTTCATTATGTTCATGAGATTAGTGTTTACCGATTCCCATCTTGTGATGACATCTTCATATTGTGATATGTCATCTGGTAAGACCAACATTACACCCGTTTGAGCTTGTGCAGGTGGTAATGTCCACTGAGTTGTAGTATTTATGCTTTTGCCCTTGAAATTTTTCCATCTCTCTCTTATTTCTGGGACTTCGATTTTCTGTTGACCTGTTGCAGGAGGGTATTGAGGAGGTCCCATTGTAAATTCTGCTGGTGGCCTATATCCTGATTCTGCTTGAGAAGTTGTAGCTGTGGCTGATTTTATTAACTCTTGTAGTCTTGGAGTTTCTTCCAAGTCTATTTCTTCTCTTATTTTAGGGTAGTCCATTTCTGCCATTAAGACTGTTTCACTTGTATCCATCCACCATGGTGATTCCTCTTCACTTTCCTCATTCTCCTCATTTTCTTCAAAAACCAATAATGTTTCTTGGTTTTCATCATTTTCAAACCCTTCACCCCATCCAGTACATATCACAGGTTCTTCTAGTTTTTCTTCTGGGACGGTATATTTTACCATATACTTACAATCTTCACCAAGATAATCCCATATATTTCCTTTTTCTTTCTCACTTTGTATAAAGTGATCAGGCAATATTCTTTGAAATTGCCTTATTTATGTTTTGATGATTTTATGATTGATCATCAATGCTGTTTCTACTGATTCTTCATCATCTATATCTTCTTCCTCCGATACTATGGGTCTTCTATTTCCATAATTTGTGAATCTCAAAGTTGTAGATCCATCAAGATTTTCCGATATTTGCGTTTGTTGTGGGATTCTAGATGATAATGTTTCTTTAGGTGGATTTATAACCCATCTTTCCCCATCAAATGCTTCTGATGAGTATTTCTTTCCAGCAATTGCCTTTACTCCTTGTGTAGACAGAAATTCCATTAAATTTTCATTTATGTATCTAAAGGCTGCTGCACTGGTGTTTGTTAATCTGGCTACTATTCCTTTGGTAATCAAGAGATTTGATTCTCCTGCTACCCATGACTCATATCCTTTTGTTTTTACCACGATTTCCATATGATTATAGAAATCTGATATAGTCATCATTTGATCTGGTAAGAAATAAACTAATTATGTTCCATTTGCCAGATCTATTTCCATTTGTCTTAATAATCCTCTTTCGTCATTTCCCCTTCTTCTGTGACTATTATAGCTTTATCCAAAATTATATTACAAAAAATGATATTAAACAGCTCTTTCAAACTTTATATAACTGATACCAATGTGAAAGTGCGGACGAGATGATCCCAGCTTTGATCTTGTGAAGGTACTTTGAAGTTACTTATCTTCAAAGTAGGGAGTATTCACACATGGATAAAGCTCGAAAATTATACTTATATTTATTGCACACGGAGAAATTTTTACAGAAGAAAGGGGAGGATTTCAAAGCGTTTTTCGGTGCTTTGGTGTGTCCTCTATTGTTACATATGAAGGTCTTTTTATAGTGACCTTGAGACTAGCCTAAAGAACAATAATTGAGATACAATTCATCAATCAAGGTGCTTCATTTGGGCCTCGTGAGCGATTGGTGCAAATTGCTTCAATTATTTCTTCTTTTACGATCTTGGTAGATTCCTTTCGCAATAATTTACATATAAGGCGGGTAATAGTATACCCACTTATTTAAAGACTTTTTCTTTGTCGGCCACTTCATTCCTTTTGACCGCCACTTTCCCCAACCTTGTCAGATTAGGGCTCTTTTACCACCGTAGAGCCACCGCATGCGGTGATAACGTGGGTTGCGAGTTTCTATCCTCGTCATCAGATTCTTTAGATTTCTTTTGATATGTTTGTCCATATCCTTCCTGTCTTTGACTGTAAGGAACCTCAGTGGTTTCCATGTCAATTCTTTCTTGTTCATGAGCTACATCTTGTTCGAACTGTTCTTTTTGTAACTCTTGAATGGTTTCTTCTAATTCATCCACCTCTTGTTGCAGACGAATTATTTCTCGATCGTACATTTCAGCAAGGGGTCCTGATCTTGGTTCTTTCTCAATAAAGATTTCTTCATCAATATTGTTATATTTCAACATGTACTCAAGAGCATCATTAAAAGCATAAAACCCTTTGAATTTAGGTTTAGCTAATAATGCTATTTTCTTTAGCAAAGTTGAATAATAGCAATATATTCCTTTGTCTGGACCATTGATTAAGGCATAGTAAGAATAACTCTTACCAAGTGGTGGTTCCATAATCTTGCTAAAATAATCTTTGCAATGCACAACAAGCGTTATGCTTTTGTTTACTCCATTAGCCTTCAAATTGCGTCCAATAAGCATTCTTCTTTGTTGATCAATTGGTAGGTTGTCCAATGGTCTCATAAGCTTTTGGGTCACGTGGTTCTCAAATTGGCAAATCGAGTTGTACCAAAAGCGACATAATTTACATTTATTTCTTTCATCAATTTTTACGGTGAGGCCCTTTTCTTTGTTGGGCTTCGGCCCTCAGTGACTAATTCTCCAATGGGAAAATATCCTGCAAGGCTTTCCTTAGCGAGGCCTCGAGCTGATCCTTCTTCTCCTTTGGAAGGCTTTGTATTTCTTCTATGGTCGGTGGTAGATTCATCGATGTCGATTTTATTTGTTGTTTAGCATTCCATAGGTCCTCCAATGTTCTATATCCTCGGTCCGCTTTCCTCTGAATCCATGATACCGCAAGTTTAGTCACAATGCGAGAGAGTTGATCGACCAATATATTTCTTTTTCCATCAATATGTTCTATATTGATAGTTACTCCGCCTCAGAATAAAATCAACAAAATTAATCCACCTAAGTCTAGATGGTTTATTTTGCTTTATTTATTATAGAAACTAATTATTGCTGACGATACCGTTTCTTAAAGTTATTTCTTTTGATCCAAATAATGGATCTTGAAAGCATTTAGAGAATTAATGCATGCTGTTATTTCTGCATCAATAGTGGATTTTATTGTATCAAATTTTCCACTAGCATATGCAAAAATCTTTTCTGTATTCTTTGAATCTTCCTTTCTTTTCTTCCATTTAGATATTCCGCCCTAACCTTCCATACATCCATCTGTTTCCAAGATGATATATGATCCTGGGGGAGGTAATTCCATCTCAGGAAGATTGCTCACAACTTTCTTAATTCTTTTGACTAACTCCCAATCCATGTTAGTCATTCTCTTGTCTGCATTTGGAGCTGTTTTATTATATAGGGGTCAACCATTATTCCTAATTTTGGAATATAACTCCTGGCATAGTTTAATATTCCTAGCTATGATCTTAACCCCTTCTTTTCTTTCAATTTTTCTTCGGGAAATTCAGATAATTTCTGAATTATATGTGGTTGTAGCTTGATTTTTCTGTTTCCAATAATAGCTCCCAAAAATTCAACTTCTGTTACTCCAACCACCATTTTTTCTTTGGACAAAATTAATCCATTTCTTTTGCAAATTTCAAAGAAAATTTGCAAGTGTTTCTTATGATCATTAGCTGTTTCTGAGAAGACGAGTATATCATCTATGTATGCCGCTATATACTTCTCATGTCCTCTAAAACAGTGATCCATTTTTCTTTGAAAAACTGCTGGTGCGTTTTTCAGGCCAAATGGCATTACCAGCCATTCATAAAGCCCATCTGGAACTATGAATGCAGTCCATTCAATGGAGTCAGGATCCATTGCTATTTGATGAAACCCGCTCTTTAAGTCAAATTTACTGTATATCCTGCTGGTTCCAATTTTCTTTATAATTGTGTTGATCCCTGGCAAGGAGTATTGATCTTTGTGAGTATTGTTGTTGAGTTTTCTGTAGTCAAAGACCATTCTCTCTTTTCCATGCTGTGATTTTCTCAGAATCGATCAATCTGTAGTACCGTATGTACTATCATTGCCATAGTTCTATGTCTTGAGCTTGAGGGTCGAATAACTCCCAAATCTAATAGAACTTTGACATGTTTCTTGAATTGAGCTTCCATTATTGGTGTAACATGCTTTAAAGGTTTATCCTGAATTGTTATATCAGGATTGATGATTTCCAATTTGCATGTTATTTTATTCTTTGCCCAATACTTTTGTGGATTTTTCCCTATATACTCCAGGGATTCCATTTCTTTTAGTATTTCTTGTATTTCTTTTGTATACTGAGGTATACTTTTCCCAATATTGTAATATACCATATCCCTTATGGTATAATATTCTTCAGCTTCTAACTCTAATTCTGGTATGGCCAGATGTGCCATGTTTAACTCCGTGCTAGTTGAAACCTTTGCTATATTCTTGTAGAAGGTAACAGTTGTTCCTTCTAATCTTACTCCTCCTTTATGAGCTCTGATGAAATTACATCCAATGATCATTTGTATGCCATCATCATGATTCATTGGTATGCAAAAAGTGAATGGTATTTTATAATTATTTTCACCTATCATCATCATACCATCCTTGAGCTTATACTCAGCTTTGATTGTTGAATGGATACCATAAATCATTATGGGTCATTTTGATTTTTCTTTTGCACATTCTGGGATAGCATCGATCTTTACACAACATTTCGTTGCACCTGTATCCAGAATTGCTCTTAATGTAAATTCTTTGCAATCAGCTATTTTGAAAGTTATTTCAAAATTGTAAAGCTGATTATTGATCTTTCCTTGTACTCCTTTCTTTATACCTTCCGTTAAGGTATAAGTATTTTCTTTATAGTCAAAACAACTACCTTTTCTTTCTGTTATACTTAGTTGTTCTGATGAATCAACTTTTTGTACTTGTGGTACCCAATATTGCTCAAAAATTAACTGAGCAATTGCATCCCCAATATCAACAAAATATTCAATTGGGCTATTATTTAAAAGTACCACATGAATTGTACCTCTGAAATCAGTGTCCACAACTCCTGCAGCTACATCGATTCCTTTTGTAGCTAAGGATGATTTTCCAGCTATCCTTCCATATATCATGATGTCTGCATTTGTTATTTCCATTCTGATTCCTGTAGAGATACTCTTTCTTTGGAATGGAGGTATTACTATACATTCGATACTGTATAGATCAAATCCCGCTGCTCCTTCCGTTTTTCTTGTAGGTATTTTTGATTCTGACGTAGTAGTCAAGAATTTTACCTTTAATATTACTTTCCTTGGTATCACCACGCTCTGCTGACACTCTGATGTCAAATTTTTGTCTTCAATGGTAAGAATACGATTTGAAGCTCGTAATTCTTCCTTTAAGCGTGATTCATTTCTTTCTGGTAACTGTGCTACCTCTTTTGCAAAGAAGGTATTAGTTATCTGATTTAACTGTTGATTTTCTTGAAGTAATACTTCATTTTCTTTGAGTATTTGAGTTACATACTCAGACATTTCTTGAATTACTTTGTCCTTATCAGCTAAATAAGGTACATAAGTAGATTTTTTCTTTTCCACTTTAATTTTTAAGTGGATAGTTGCACAAAATGCGCATGCTGTCATGAGGCATTTTGGGCAGTGTATCCTCATGTATTCTGTTGTGATTCCTTTACAGAAAACACATTTTTCTTTATCAGCAAAATACCTTTGTATTTGTTGATTATGCTGCCACATGTGTTGACATATGGTCATTTCTTCTGATAGTATCACATCCTCTAACCATGCATATTTTCTTTATTGTGCGTGATGACAAACAATGTTTCTGGATCACATACCATGGTATTGAGTGTTGTTGTAATATCAGTTATTTCTTCTTCAGATATTAACAGAATTCCATCATTATCTGGCTCATTTAAGTCAACTGATACCACATCCCATTCATCTGGTAGATCCAATCCATTTATCATAGCGACTTTGGCTATGTTTCCTTTAGGATTTTTACACTCTTTTGCATAATGCCCTATTTCTCCACATGCATAGCAACGACATTTATGCGTAGGTGGTTTCTTTCTTTTGAATACACGTATATGTGTATCATGTGGCTTACCTTTATAGGTTTTTTCCTTTCTCATCCCATATTTCTTATTTGTTTTGTAATACCCTGGGATAGGTATTTGTGTACAAAAAGAATTGAAATCCTTCAATCCTCTTTGCATATTTATTTCCTGGCACATTTCTTTTAGATATAACCAAGTAAAATGTATCCTTGGTAATATACCTATTTGATTTCCAGGATGTTTCTTTTTTAATTCTTCTTCAATTTTCTTCCCATAGATTTCGGGAAGTTTTCTGAAGAATTTTTCTGACAATTCTGCATTTAAGAAGGATCTTCCTGACATAGATGCCAAGTAAAGATATTCTTGCATGAATTGCTTTATATGCTTTATTTCTTTGCATTGCAACCTTTCCAAGTCTGCATATGCTCTATTTTGAAATTATGTTGATCCTTGATATGGATCCTCCAATGTAATTATTCTCCTAATTTGGGAGAATATATTTTGGACATCATCTGCAGTGCCAACCAAGACTTCATATTCCTGGGGATAAGCCATCCTCCATTGTTGGAATATTCTTTTCATAACCTCTCCTAAGAGGTTCTCAACATATGTTACTTTTGCTTGGTTGTCTATCCAGTTCATTCTGTTGATGAGATTAGTGTTTACCGATTCCCATCTTGTGATGACATCTTCATATTGTGATATGTCATCTGGTAAGACCAACATTACACCCGTTTGAGCTTGTGCAGGTGGTAATGTCCACTGAGTGTAGTATTTATGCTTTTGCCCTTGAAATTTTTCCATCTCTCTCTTATTTCGGGACTTCGATTTTACATTGACTGTTGCGGGAGGGTATTGAGGAGGTCCCATTATAAATTCTCGCCGGTGGCCTATATCCCGATTACGCTGAGAAGTTGTAGGCGTGGCTGATTTTATTAACTCTTGTAGTCTTGGAGTTTCTTCCAAGTCTATTTCTTCTCTTATTTTAGGGTAGTCCATTTTTGCCATTAAGGCTGTTTCACTTGTATCCATCCACCATGGTGATTCCTCTTCACTTTCCTCATTCTCCTCATTTTCTTCAAAAACCAATAATGTTCTTGGTTTTCATCATTTTCAAACCCTTCACCCCATCCAGTACATATCACAGGTTCTTCTAGTTTTTCTTCTGGGATTGTATATTTTACCATATACTTACAATCTTCACCAAGATAATCCCATATATTTCCTTTTTCTTTCTCACTTTGTATAAAGTGATCAGGCAATATTCTTTGAAATTGCCTTATTTATGTTTTGATGATTTTATGATTGATCATCAATGTCTGTTTCTCTTCGATTCTTCATCATCTATATCTTCTTCCTCCGATACTATGGGTCTTCTATTTCCATAATTTGTGAATCTCAAAGTTGTAGATCCATCAAGATTTTCCCATATTTGCGTTTGTTGTGGGATTCTAGATGATAATGTTTCTTTAGGTGGATTTATAACCCATCTTTCCCCATCAAATGCTTCTGATGAGTATTTCTTTCCAGCAATTGCCTTTACTCCTTGTGTAGACAGAAATTCCATTAAATTTTCATTTCTGTATCTAAAGGCTGCTGCACTGGTGTTTGTTAATCTGGCTACTATTCCTTTGGTAATCAAGAGATTTGATTCTCCTGCTACCCATGACTCATATCCTTTTGTTTTTACCACGATTTCCTTATGATTATAGAAATCTGATATAGTCATCATTTGATCTGGTAAGAAATAAACTAATTCTGTTCCATTTGCCAGATCTATTTCCATTTGTCCTAATAATCCTCTTTCGTCATTTCCCCATCTTTTATCTCGGATGACTATTAGAACTTTGACACCAGCATCTCTTCTGTGTAAAGAAAAAATTCTTATCATAATCATACCAAGATGAATATGATTTAGTCCCTCATTTCTTAATTTCTCAAATGATTCTCTAGCAATCATTTTCATTTCTTCTTGATCTTTTGGACCAATTATTAATTTTCTTTCTTCAGAGCAATGCTGATATACTCTGTAATTTGGTTCTTGCCAACTAGATGAATATAGTACCTCTGCTGGTACCATTGAGGCTCTCCTTCTATTGGATAAACTTAACTGATGCTCTGGATTAATATTCATCTCAATTGTTCTATTTCATTGTTAGAACACATTATTCGACTAATGATTTCTAATCATTTATCAGATCTTCTATAATCCCTTATTTGATCATCAGGAATTATAGTTGATAAGTTGTTTCTTTCATTATTCCTTGTTGGAATAAGACCTAAATTTCTTTCTTGACCTCCTTTTGTCAAAGGATACCGATGGTCTTGCACTTGTTGCTCTTGAGCTTGAAGGTGATTGACTCATTTCTTCCGCTTCTAGCTTTTTCTTTTCTCGACTCAAAGATTTCTTGTGGATTAATAAAATGATAAATTTTTCTTGTTATAGCGAGGTGCTATATCACCTTTTCATGAATCTTTAATTTATTGATCCTTGGCTTATTTGCTCGTTGCCTCCTTAATTTCGGGCTTTACGTGGAAATTGCTTTATTCGCCTCAAGTCTTGCAATTTTTGTTTCAAGACTTTCAATTTTCTTTGATAACTTGACAATCAAGTATATCAAGATATTATTCTGTTTTTACCAAGATAGTGATACTTTTGTTACTCTCAGATCCCCGCTCATCTTTTGAAACCCACCTTTGGTGTTCCAAGTGTTTGCGTTTCTAAGGCTTCGATAATCTTCGTCTTCTTGATAAGTCAACCAGACATCAAGAATTCAATTGTTGATGCAACGTTTCCACCAGTTGTTCTATTTTCTTTATTTTCTTTTCAAGGTTAAAAGATTCCTTGATTAATGCTTTAGGTTCCGCCAACTCAATTATTTCTAATTGTGATGGTATACCTTTTCCTTTAATTTTCTTTAGAGAATTTTTCAAATCCTCCAATTCTCCCGATTTTTCTTCCAAACTATGAAAATGCTTTAAACAAACTTTTGATAACAAAGCAATACGATCATATATAACACTGATATTATGCAAAGTATTTAACTGCAAATCACACAATAAGTTTAGCTGTCTATTTTCAGAATGAAAAAGATGTTTAAAACCTTCTTTATAACAAGAAAATTCTATTCCATCGATGGATTTTGTTTCACTTCTTGGTTCAACAGCTAAGTCAAGATATTCCAGAAATTTCTTGTTTGGCCAATACCTTTCAATTTGTTGCAATTTATCACTCATTACCCCTTCAATTAACCTAATAAGTGCTTTTCCGTTTTGGATTTTTGAACTCAATTTCCCCTTTCAAGCCTCTCTGCACTTTGGGTACTCTACTTTTGTTCTCTTTCAATCCTCACGGCGTAGTCACTTACTTTATTAATTCAAAGAGAAACAAGTTACAAATTTTAACTAATATAAGGTATCATCAAAGATCTGTAAATCCTTACACGTCTACGAACATAAACAATGTCTTGTTTACATGCATAGATCAAATATTTTATCTCTCCTATTTGATATGTTATATCTCGCTTGAGAGCTTCAACATTATTGAACATAGGATGATCTGGATCTTTGGGAAGATTGGGATCAGCAAGTGTACTAGCAAGCATTTGTTCCACTTCCTTTAATCTTTTCTCATTTCTTGCTATGATTTGAATAAGAGTTGGGATATGTCGAGCCTGATCCTTGATTAAAAATTTAATGTTTCTGATTTTCTGAAAATATCCTGTCATACTATTGATTCAAGCAAATCCATGGAAGAAACAGAATTTAAATGTTACAAAAAATGAAAGAAGGTATCAGTTATCTGATTTAACCGCCCTCGTAGACGATTGGTGCAAATTGCTTCAATCATTTCTTCTTTTGACGTCTTGGTAGATTCCTTTCACAATAATTTACATATAAGATGTAATAGTATACCCACTTATTTAAAGACTTTTTCTTTTATCGGCCATTTTATTCCTTTTGACCGCCACTTTCCCCAACCTTGTCAGATTAGGGCTCTTTTACCATTTGTAGAGCTAGTATGTAAAGGTGATAACATGGGTTGAGTTTCTATCCTCGCCATCGATTCTTTAGAATTCTTTTGATATGCTTGTCCATATCCTTCCCGTCTTTGATTTGTAAGGAACCTCGATGGTTCCCATGTCAATTCTTTCTTGTTCATGAGCTACATCTTGTTCTTTTGTAACTCTTGAATTGTTTCTTCTAATTCATCCACCTCCTGTTGTAGACGAATTATTTCTTGATCGTACATTTCAGCAAGGGGTCCTGATCTTGGTTCTTTTTCAATAAAGATTTCTTCATCAATATTGTTATATTTCAACATATACTCAAGAGCATCATTAAAAGCATAAAACCCTTTGAATTTAGGTTTAGCTAATAATGCTATCTTCTTTAGTAAAGTTAAATAATAGCAATATATCCCTTTGTCTGGACCATTGATTAAGGCATAGTAAGAATAACTCTTACCAAGTGGTGGCTCCATAATCTTGCTAAAATAGTACTGCAATGAACAACAGGTGTTATGCTTTTGTTTACTCCCATTAGCCTTCCAAATTAATCCCAATAAGCATTCTTCTTTGTTGATCAATTGGTAGGTTGTCCAATGGTCTGTAAGCTTTTGGGTCACGTGGTTCTGAAATTGGCAACTGAGCTGTACCAAAACGACAGATTTTCTGTTTATTGCTATTTGATGAAACCCGCTCTTTAAGTCGAATTTACTGTATATCCTGCTGGTTCCAATTTTCTTTATAATTGTGTTGATCCCTGGCAAGGAGTATTGATCTTTGTGAGTATTGTTGTTGAGTTTTCTGTAGTCAAAGACCATTCTCTCTTTTCCATGCTGTGATTTTCCTGTAACTGGATCAACTGTAGTACCAGAATGTACTATCATTGCCATAGTTCTATGTCTTGAGCTTGAGGGTCGAATAACTCCCAAATCTAATAGAACTTTGACATGTTTCTTGAATTGAGCTTCCATTATTGGTGTAACATGCTTTAAAGGTTTATCTGAATTGTTATATCGAGATTGATGATCTCAATTTGCATGTTATTTTATTCTTTGCCCAATACTTTTGTGGATTTTTCCCTATATACTCCAGGGATTCCATTTCTTTTAGTATTTCTTGTATTTCTTTCACTTTGGTATCAGAGCATAAAAGGTATGGAAAGCTAAATTAATTGAGTTTAGCTGTTTATATAAAGTTTGAAAGAGCTGTTTAATATCATTTTTGTAACATTTAAATTCTGTTTCTTCCATGAATTTGCTTGAATCAATAGTATGCCAGGATATTTTCAGAAAATTAGAAACATTAAATTTTTAATCAAGGATCAGGCTCGACATATCCCAACTCTTATTCAAATTATAGCAAGAAATGAGAAAAGATTAAAGGAAGTGGAACAAATGCTTGCTAGTACACTTGCTGATCCTAATCTTCCAAAGATCCAGATCATCCTATGTTCAATAATGTTGAAGCTCTCGTTAGATATAACATATCAAATAGGAGAGATAAAATATTTGATCTACGCGTGTAAACAAGACATTGTTTATGTTCAGAGACGAAGGATTTCTGAGATCTTTGATGATACCTTATATTAGTTAAAATTTGTAACTTGTTTCTCTTTGAATTAATAAAGTAAGTGACTACGCCGTGAGGATTGAAAGAGAACAAAAGTAGAGTACCCAAAGTGCAGAGAGGCTTGAAAGGGGAAATTGAGTTCAAAAATCCAAAACGGGAAAGCACTTATTAGGTTAATTGAAGGGGTAATGAGTGATAAATTGCAACAAATTGAAAGGTATTGGCCAAACAAGAAATTTCGGAATATCTTGACTTAGCTGTTGAACCAAGAAGTGAAACAAAATCCATCGATGGAATAGAATTTTCTTGTTATAAAGAAGGTTTTAAACATCTTTTTCATTCTGAAAATAGACAGCTAAACTTATTGTGTGATTTGCAGTTAAATACTTTGCATAATATCAGTGTTATATATGATCATATTGCTTTGTTATCAAAAGTTTGTTTAAAGCATTTTCATAGTTTGGAAGAAAAATCGGGAGAATTGGAGGATTTGAAAAATTCTCTAAAGAAAATTAAAGGAAAAGGTATACCATCACAATTAGAAATAATTGAGTTGGCGGAACCTAAAGCATTAATCAAGGAATCTTTTAACCTTGAAAAGAAAATAAAGAAAATAGAACAACTGGTGGAAACGTTGCATCAGCAATTGAATTCTTGATGTCCTGGTTGACTTATCAAGAAGACGAAGATTATCAAGAAGCCTTAGAAGCAACGCAAACACTTGGAACACCAAAGAAGGGTTTCAAAAAGATGAGACGGGATACAAAGAGCAACAAATATCACCTATCTTGGTAAAAAAGAATAATATCTTGATATACTTGATTGTCAAGTTATCAAAGAAAATTGAAAGTCTTGAAACAAAAATTGCAAGACTTGAGGCGAATAAAGCAATTTCCACAGAAAGCCCAGAAATTAAGGAGGCACTTGAGCAAATAAGCCAAGGGATCAATAAATTAAAGATTGCGAAAAAAGGTGATATAGCACCCCCTGCTATAACAAGAAAAATTTATCATTTTATTAATCCACAAGAAATCTTTGACTCAGAAAAGAAAAAGCTAGAACGGAAGAAATGAGTCAATCAGCTTCAAGCTCAAGAACAACAAGTGCAAGACCATCAGTATCCTTTGACACAAGGAGTGCTGAAGAAAGAAATAGAGGTCTTATTCCAACAAGGAATAATGAAAGAAACAACTTATCAACTATAATTCCTGATGATCAAATAAGGGATTATAGAAGATGCAGACAAATGATTAGAAATATTGTTAGTCGAATAACAGGTTCTAACAACAGAAATAGAACAATTGAGATGAATATTAATCCAGAGCATCAGTTAAGTTTATCCAATAGAAGGAGAGCCTCAATGGTACCAGCAGAGGCACTATATTCATCTAGTTGGCAAGAACCAAATTACAGAGTATATCAGCATTACTCTGAAGAAAGAAAATTAATAATTGGTCCAAAAGATCAAGAAGAAATGAAAATGATTACTAGAGAATCATTTGAGAAATTAAGAAATGAGGGACTAATACAAGAAATGCTCTGATACCAAAGTGAAAGAAATACAAGGAATACTAAAAGAAATGGAATCCCTGGAGTATATAGGGAAAAATCCACAAAAGTATTGGGCAAAGAATAAAATAACATGCAAATTGGAGATCATCAATCCTGATATAACAATTCAGGATAAACCTTTAAAGCATGTTACACCAATAATGGAAGCTCAATTCAAGAAACATGTCAAAGTTCTATTAGATTTGGGAGTTATTCGACCCTCAAGCTCAAGACATAGAACTATGGCAATGATAGGACATTCTGGTACTACAGTTGATCCAGTTATAGGAAAATCACAGCATGGAAAAGAGAGAATGGTCTTTGACTACAGAAAACTCAACAACAATACTCACAAAGATCAATACTCCTTGCCAGGGATCAACAAAATTATAAAGAAAATTGGAACCAGCAGGATATACAGTAAATTCGACTTAAAGAGCGGGTTTCATCAAATAGCAATGGATCCTGACTCCATTGAATGGACTGCATTCATAGTTCGAGATGGGCTTTATGAATGGTACGGTAATGCCATTTGGCCCAAAAAACGCACTCAGCGATTTTTCAAAGAAAAATGGATCACTGCTTTTAGAGGACATGAGAAGTATATAGCGATACATAGATGATATACTGCGTCTTCTCGAAACGACTAATGGTCATAAGAAACACTTGCAAATTTTCTTTGAAATTTGCAAAAGAAATGGATTAATTTGTCCAAGAAAAATGGTGGTTGGAGTAATGTTGAATTTTTGGGAGCTATTATTGGAAGCAGAAAAATCAAGCTACAACCACATATAATTCAGAAATTATCTGAATTTCCAAGAAAAATTGAAAGAAAAGAAGGGTTAAGATCATGGCTAGAATATTAAACTATGCCAGAGTTATATTCAAAATTAGGAATAATGGTTGGACCCTATATAATAAAACGACTCCAATCGAAGACAAGAGAATGACTAACATGGATTGGGAGTTAGTCAAAAGAATTAAGAAAGTTGTGAGCAATCTTCACGAGATGGAATTACCTCCCCGGATCATATATCATCTTGAAGCAGATGGATGTATGGAAGGTTGGGCGGAATAGCTAAATGGAAGAAAGAAAGGAAGATTCAAAGAATAAAGAAAAGATTTTGCATATGCTAGTGGAAAATTTGATACAATAAAATCCACTATTGATGCGAAATAACAAGCATGCATTAATTCTCTAAATGCTTTCAAGATCCATTATTTGGATCAAAAGAAATAACTGTAAGAATAGATCGTCAGCAATAATTAGTTTACTATAATAAACAAATGAAATAAACCATCTAGACTTAGGTGGATTAATTTTGTTGATTTTATTACAGAGGCTGAGTAACTATCAATATAGAACATATTGATGGAAAAAGAAATATATTGGTGATCAACTCTCTCGCATTGTGACTAAACTTGCGAGATCATGGATTCGGAGAAAGCGGACCAGGGATATAGAACATTGGAAGACCTATGGAATGCTAAACAACATCAAAATCGAATCTTGATGAATCTACCACCACCGTAGAAGAAATACAAAGCACGCCAAAGGAGAAGAAGGATCAAGCTCAAGGCTGCTAAGGAAAGCCTTGCAGGATATTTTCCCATTGGAGAATTAGTCACAAGGTAGTAAGCCCAACAAAGAAAAGGGCCTCACCTGTAAAAATTGAGGAAAGAAATAAACAGAAATTCTGTTGTTTTGGTACAGCTCAGTTGCCAATTTCAGAACCACGTGACCCAAAAGCTTACAGACCATTGGACAACCTACCAATTGATCAACAATGAAGAATGCTTATTGGGCGCAATTTGGAAGGCTAATGGGAGTAAACAAAGCATAACGCTTTGTTGTGCATTGCGGATTATTTTAGCAAGATTATGGAACCACCACTTGGTAAGAGTTATTCTTACTATGCCTTAATCAATGGTCCAGACAAAGGAATATATTGCTATTATTCAACTTTGCTAAAGAAAATAGCATTATTAGCTAAACCTAAATTCAAAGGGTTTTATGCTTTTAATGATGCTCTTGAGTACATGTTTAAATATAACAATATTGATGAAGAAATCTTTATTGATTCTGGTATGGCCAGATGTGCCATGTTTAACTCCGTGCTAGTTGAAACCTTTGCTATATTCTTGTAGAAGGTAACAGTTGTTCCTTCTAATATTACTCCTCCTTTCTGAGCTCTGATGAAATTACATCCAATGATCATTTGTATGCCATCATCATGATTCGTCTGCAACAAGAGGTGGATGAATTAGAAGAAACCATTCAAGAGTTACAAAAAGAACAGTTCGAACAAGATGTAGCTCATGAACAAGAAAGAATTGACATGGAAACCACTGAGGTTCCTTACAGTCAAAGACAGGAAGGATATGGACAAGCATATCAAAAGAAATCTAAAGAATCTGATGACGAGGATAGAGAAACTCGCAACCCACGTTATCACCGCACAGCTAGCTCTACAGATGGTAAAAGAGCCCTAATACGACAAGGTTGGGGAAAGTGGCCGGTCAAAAAGGAATGAAGTGGCCGACAAAAGAAAAAGTCTTTAAATAAGTGGGTATACTATTACCTGTCTTATATGTAAATTATTGCGAAAGGAATCTACCAGTACGTCAAAAGAAGAAATAATTGAAGCAATTTGCACCAATCGTCTACGAGGGCCCACCGAAGCACCCGGATTGATGAATTGTATCTCAATTATTGTTCTTTAGGCTAGTCTCAAGGTCACTATAAAAAGACCTTCATATGTAACAATAGAGGACACACCAAAGCACCGAAAAACGCTTTGAAATCCTCCCCTTTCTTCTGTAAAAATTTCTCCGTGTGCAATAAATATAAGTATAATTTTCGAGCTTTATCCATGTGTGAATACTCCCTACTTTGAAGATAAGTAACTTCAAAGTACCTTCACAAGATCAAAGCTGGGATCACCTCGTCCGCACTATCCACTTAAAAATTAAAGTGGAAAAGAAAAAATCTACTTATGTACCTTATTTAGCTGATAAGGACAAAGTAATTCAAGAAATGTCCGAGTATGTAACTCAAATACTCAAAGAAAATGAAGTATTACTTGAGAAAATCAGCAGTTAAATCGGATAACGATACCTTCTTTGCAAAAGAGGTAGCACGATTACGAAAGAAATGAATCACGCTTAAAGGAAGAATTACGAGCTTAAATCGTGTTCTTACCATTGAAGACAAAATTTGACATCGAGTGTCAGCAGGCGTGGTGATACCAAGGAAAGTAATATTAAAGGTAAAATTCTTGACTACTACGTCGAATCAAAATACCTACAAGAAAAGCGGAAGGAGCGGCGAGGATTTGATCTATACAATGTCGAATGTATAGTAATACCTCCATTCAAAGAAAGAGTATCTCTGAGAATCGAATGGAAATAACAAATACGTACATCATGATATATGGAAGGATAGTTGGAAAATCATCCTTAGCTACAAAAGGAATCGATGTAGCTGCGGGAGTTAATGGACACCGATTTGGAGGTACAATTCATGTGGTACTTTTAAATAATAGCCAATTGAATATTTTGTTGATATTGGGGATGCAATTGCTCGATTAATTTTGAGCAATATTGGGTACCACAAGTACAAAAAGTTGATTCATCGAGTAACAACTAAGTATATGAGAAAGAAAAGGTAGTTGTTTTGACTATAAAGAAAATACTTATACCTTAACGGAAGGTATAAAGAAAGGAGTACAAGGAAAGATCAATAATCAGCTTTACAATTTTGAAATAACTTTCAAAATAGCTGATTGCAAAGAATTTACATTAAGAGCAATTCTGGATACAGGTGCAACGAAATGTTGTGTAAAGATCGATGCTATCGAGTAATGTGCAAAGAAAATCAAAATGGCCCATAATGATTTATGGTATCCATTCAACAATCAAAGTGAGTATAAGCTCAAGGATGGTATGATGATGATAGGTGAAAATAATTATAAAATACCATTCACTTTTGCATACCAATGAATCATGATGATGGCATACAAATGATCATTGGATGTAATTTCATCGAGCTCGAAGGAGGAGTAAGATTATAAGGAACAAGCGTTACCTTCTACAAGAATATAGCAAAGGTTTCAACTAGCACGGAGTTAAACATGGCACATCGGCCATACCGTAATTAGAGTTAGAAGCTGAAGAATATTATACCATAAAGGATATGGTATATTACAATATTGGGAAAAGTATACCTCAGTATACAAAAGAAATACAAGAAATACTAAAAGAAATGGAATCCCTGGAGTATATAGGAAAAAATCCACAAAAGTATTGGGCAAAGAATAAAATAACATGCAAATTGGAGATCATCAATCCTGATATAACAATTCAGGATAAACCTTTAAAGCATGTTACACCAATAATGGAAGCTCAATTCAAGAAACATGTCAAAGTTCTATTAGATTTGGGAGTTATTCGACCCTCAAGCTCAAGACATAGAACTATGGCAATGATAGTACATACGGTACTACAGTTGATCAAGTTTCTGGGAAAATCACGGCATGGAAAAGAGAATGGTCTTTGACTACAGAAAACTCAACAACAATACTCACAAGATCAATACTCCTTGCCAGGATCAACACAATTATAAAGAAAATTGGAACCAGCGGGATATCTGATGAAATTCGACTTAAAGAGCGGGTTTCATCAAATAGCAATGGATCTGACTCCATTGAATGGATACATTCATAGTTCGGATGGGCTTTATGAATGGTCGGTAATGCCATTTAGCTGAAAACGCACGCAGCAGCTTTTTCAAAGAAAATGGATCAATGTTTTAGAGGACATGAGAAGTATATAGCGGCATACATAGATGATATACTCGTCTTCTCAGAAACAGCTAATGATCATAAGAAACACTTGCAAATTTTCTTTGAAATTTGCAAAAGAAATGGATTAATTTTGTCCAAAGAAAAAATGGTGGTTGGAGTAATAGAAGTTGAATTTTTGGGAGCTATTATTGGAAACAGAAAAATCAAGCTACAACCACATATAATTCAGAAATTATCTGAATTTCCCGAAGAAAAATTGAAAGAAAAGAAGGGGTTAAGATCATGGCTAGGAATATTAAACTATGCGAGGAGTTATATT
The DNA here is from genome assembly GCA_029891385.1 of Erythroxylum novogranatense. Lineage (NCBI taxonomy): Eukaryota > Viridiplantae > Streptophyta > Magnoliopsida > Malpighiales > Erythroxylaceae > Erythroxylum > Erythroxylum novogranatense. The sequence continues at coordinate 64,143 of JAIWQS010000083.1, read as the reverse complement.
CAAAATTAGGAATAATGGTTGGACCTATATAATAAAAGCGACTCAAATGCGAGACAAGAGAATGACTAACATGGATTGGAGTTAGTCAAAAGAATTAAGAAAGTTGTGAGCAATCTTCCTGAGATGGAATTACCTCCCCCAGGATCATATATCATCTTGGAAACAGATGGATGTATGGAAGGTTGGGGCGGAATAGCTAAATGGAAGAAAAGAAAGGAAGATTCAAAGAATACAGAAAAGATTTTTGCATATGCTAGTGGAAAATTTGATACAATAAAATCCACTATTGATGCGAAAATAACAAGATGCATTAATTCTCTAAATGCTTTCAAGATCCATTATTTGGATAAAAAGAAATAACTTTAAACGGTATCGTCAGGCAATAATTAGTTTCTATAATAAACAGGCGCAAAATAAACCATCTAGACTTAGGTGGATTAATTTTGTTGATTTTATTACAGGAACTGGAGTAACTATCAATATAGAACATATTGATGGAAAAAAAATATATTGGCTGATCAACTCTCTCGCATTGTGACTAAACTTGCAGTATCATGGATTCCAGAGGAAAGCAGACCAGGGGATATAGAACATTGGAGGACCTATGGAATGCTAAACAACAGTCAAAATCAGATACTGATGAATCTACCACCAGCCATAGAAGAAATACAAAGCCTGCCAAAGGAGAAGAAGGATCAAGCTCAAGGCCTGCTAAGGAAAGCCTTGCAGGATATTTTCCCATTGGAAAATTAGTCACAAGGGCCGTAAGCCCAACAAAGAAAAGGGCCTCACCTGTAAAAATTGAGGAAAGAAATAAACAGAAATTACATGCGTTTTTTGTGCATTTCGGTTGCCAATTTGAACCATGTGACCCAGCTTACGAGACCATTGGACAACCTACCAATTGATCAACAACGGCAATGCTTATTGGGCGCAATTTGGAAGGCTAATGGGAGTAAACAAAAGCATAACGCTTTGTTGTGCATTGCGATACTATTTTAGCAAGATTATGGAGCCACCACTTGGTAAGAGTTATTCTTACTATGCCTTAATCAATGGTCGGACAAAGGGATATATTCTTATTATTCAACTTTACTAAAGAAGATAGCATTATTAGCTAAACCTAAATTCAAAGGGTTTTATGCTTTTAATGATGCTCTTGAGTATAAGTTGAAATATAACAATATTGATGAAGAAATCTTTATTGAAAAAGAACCAAGATCAGGACCCCTTGCTGAAATGTACGATCAAGAAATAATTCGTCTACAACAGGAGGTGGATGAATTATAAGAAACAATTCAAGAGTTACAAAAAGAACAAGATGTAGCTCATAAACAAGAAGGAATTGACATGGGCACCACTGAGGTTCCTTACAGTCAAAGACAGGAAGGATATGGACAAGCATATCAAAAGAATTCTAAAGAATCTGATGACGAGGATAGAAACTTCATGACCCGTTATCACTTGCATACGGTAGCTCTACGGTGGTAAAAGAAACCTATCGACAAGGTTGGGGAAAGTGATCGGTCAAAAAGGAATAAAATGGCCGACAAAGAAAAAGTCTTTAAATAAGTGGGTATACTATTACATCTTATATGTAAATTATTGTGAAAGGAATCTACGATGACGTCAAAAGAAGAAATGATTGAAGCAATTTGCACCAATCGTCTACGAGGGCCCAGCGAAGCACCCGGATTGATGAATTGTATCTCAATTATTGTTCTTTAGTCTAGTATCAAGGTCACTATAAAAGGACCTTCATATGTAACAAAAAAGGACACACCAAAGCACCGAAAAACGCTTTGAAATCCTCCCCTTTCTTCTGTAAAAATTTCTCCGTGTGCAATAAATATAAGTATAATTTTCGAGCTTTATCCATGTGTGAATACTCCCTACTTTGAAGATAAGTAACTTCAAAGTACCTTGACAAGATCAAAGATGGGATCATCTCGTCCGCACTTTCACATTGGTATCAAGGATACATTTTACTTGGTTATATCTAAAAGAAATGTGCCAGGAAATAAATATGCAAAGAGGATTGAAGGATTTCAATTCTTTTTGTACACAAATACCTATCCTGGGTATTACAAAACAAATAAGAAATATGGGATGAGAAGGAAAAAACCTATAAAGGTAAGCCACATGATACACATATACGTGTATTCAAAAGAAAGAAACCACCTACGCATAAATGTCGTTGCTATGCATGTGGAGAAATAGGGCATTATGCAAAAGAGTGTAAAAATCCTAAAGGAAACATAGCCAGAGTCGCTATGATAAATGGATTGGATCTACCAGATGAATGGGATGTGGTATCAGTTGACTTCAATGAGCCAGATAGTGATGGAATTCTGTCAATATCTGAAGAAGAAATAACTGATATTACAACAACACTCAATACCATGGTATGTGATCCAGAAACATTGTTTGTCATCACAGACAATAAAGAAAAATATGCATGGTTAGAGGATGTGATACTATCAGAAGAAATGACCATATGTCAACACATGTGGCAGCATAATCAACAAATACAAAGGTATTTTGCTGATAAAGAAAAATGTGTTTTCTGTAAAGGAATCACAACATAATACATGAGGATACACTGCCCAAAATGCCTCATGACAGCATGCGCATTTTGTGCAACTATCCACTTAAAAATTAAAGTGGAAAAGAAAAAATCTACTTATGTACCTTATTTAGCTTATAAGGACAAAGTAATTCAAGAAATGTCTGAGTATGTAACTCAAATACTCAAAGAAAATGAAGTATTACTTCAAGAAAATCAACGGTTAAATTAGATAACTGATACCTTCTTTGCAAAAGAGGTAGCACAGTTACCAGAAAGAAATGAATCACGCTTAAAGGAAGAATTACGAGCTTCAAATCGTATTCTTACCATTGAAGACAAAAATTTGACATTAGAGTGTCAGCAGAGCGTGGTGATACCAAGGAAAGTAATATTAAAGGTAAAATTCTTGACTACTACGTCAGAATCAAAAATACCTACAAGAAACCTTGGAAGGGCGTGGATTTGATCTATCTGATGTCGAATGTATAGTAATACCTCCATTCCAAAGAAAGAGTATCTCTACAGGAATCGGAATGGAAATAACAAATGCAGACATCATGATATATGGAAGGATAGCTGGAAAATCATCCTTAACTACAAAAGGAATCGATGTAGCTGCAGGAGTTGTGGACACTGATTTCAGAGGTACAATTCATGTGGTACTTTTAAATAATAGCCCAATTGAATATTTTGTTGATATTGGGGATGCAATTGCTCAGTTAATTTTTGAGCAATATTGGGTACCACAAGTACAAAAAGTTGATTCATCAGAACAACTAAGTATAACAGAAAGAAAAGGTAGTTGTTTTGACTACAAAGAAAATACTTATACCTTAACGGAAGGTATAAAGAAAGGAGTACAAGGAAAGATCAATAATCAACTTTACAATTTTGAAATAACTTTCAAAATAGTTGATTGCAAAGAATTTACATTAAGAGAAATTCTGGATACAGGTGCAACGAAATGTTGTGTAAAGATCGATGCTATCCCAGAATGTGCAAAAGAAAAATCAAAATGGCCCATAATGATTTATGGTATCCATTCAACAATCAAAGCTGAGTATAAGCTCAAGGATGGTATGATGATGATAGGTGAAAATAATTATAAAATACCATTCACTTTTTGCATACCAATGAATCATGATGATGGCATACAAATGATCATTGGATGTAATTTCATCAGAGCTCAGAAAGGAGGAGTAAGATTAGAAGGAACAACTGTTACCTTCTACAAGAATATAGCAAAGGTTTCAACTAGCACGGAGTTAAACATGGCACATCTGGCCATACCAGAATTAGAGTTAGAAGCTGAAGAATATTATACCAAAAGGGATATGGTATATTACAATATTGGGAAAAGTATACCTCAGTATACAAAAGAAATACAAGAAATACTAAAAGAAATGGAATCCCTGGAGTATATAGGGAAAAATCCACAAAAGTATTGGGCAAAGAATAAAATAACATGCAAATTGGAGATCATCAATCGATATAACAATTCAGATAAACCTTTAAAGCATGTTACACCAATAATGGAAGCTCAATTCAAGAAACATGTCAAAGTTCTATTAGATTTGGGAGTTATTAGGCCCTCAAGCTCAAGACATAGAACTATGGCAATGATAGTACATTACGGTACTACTGATTGATCCGATTCTGAGAAAATCATAGCATGGAAAAGAGAGAATGGTCTTTGACTACGAAAACTCAACAACAATACTCACAATCAATACTCCTTGCCAGGATCAACACAATTATAAAGAAAATTGGAACCAGGCAGGATATCTGATGAAATTCGACTTAAAGAGCGGGTTTCATCAAATAGCAATGGATCTGACTCCATTGAATGGACGCATTCATAGTTCGAGATGGGCTTTATGAATGGTGGTAATGCCATTTGGCTGAAAAACGCACAGCTTTTTTAAAAAAATGGATCAACATTTTAGAGGACATGAGAAGTATATAGCGGCATACATAGATGATATACTCGTCTTCTCAGAAACAGCTAATGATCATAAGAAACACTTGCAAATTTTCTTTGAAATTTGCAAAAGAAATGGATTAATTTTGTCCAAAGAAAAAATGGTGGTTGGAGTAACAGAAGTTGAATTTTTGGGAGCTATTATTGGAAACAGAAAAATCAAGCTACAACCACATATAATTCAGAAATTATCTGAATTTCCCGAAGAAAAATTGAAAGAAAAGAAGGGGTTAAGATCATGGCTAGGAATATTAAACTATGCGGAGTTATATTCAAAATTAGGAATAATGGTTGGACCCTATATAATAAAAACGACTCAAATGCGAGACAAGAGAATGACTAACATGGATTGGGAGTTAGTCAAAAGAATTAAGAAAGTTGTGAGCAATCTTCCTGAGATGGAATTACCTCCCCCAGGATCATATATCATATTGGAAACAGATGGATGTATGGAAGGTTGGGGCGGAATAGCTAAATGGAAGAAAAGAAAGGAAGATTCAAAGAATACATAAAAGATTTTTGCATATGCTAGTGGAAAATTTGATACAATAAAATCCACTATTGATGCAGAAATAACAGCATGCATTAATTCTCTAAATGCTTTCAAGATCCATTATTTGGATCAAAAAGAAATAACTTTAAGAATAGACTGTCAGGCAATAATTAGTTTCTATAATAAACAGGCGCAAAATAAACCATCTAGACTTAGGTGGATTAATTTTGTTGATTTTATTACAGGAACTGGAGTAACTATCAATATAGAACATATTGATGGAAAAAAAATATATTGGCTGATCAACTCTCTCGCATTGTGACTAAACTTGCAGTATCATGGATTCCAGAGGAAAGCAGACCAGGGGATATAGAACATTGGAAGACCTATGGAATGCTAAACAACAGTCAAAATCGAATCTTGATGAATCTACCACCACCATAGAAGAAATACAAAGCACGCGAAAGGAGAAGAAGGATCGGCTTCAAGGCTCGCTAAGGAAAGCCTTGCAGGATATTTTCCCATTGGAGAATTAGTCACAAGGGTCGTAAGCCCAACAAAGAAAAGGGCCTCACTGTAAAAATTGAGAAAGAAATAAGCAGAATTACATCGTTTTGGTACATTTCGGTTGCCAATTTGAACCACGTGACCCAGCTTACGAGACCATTGGACAACCTACCAATTGATCAACAAAGACAATGCTTATTGGGCGCAATTTGGAAAGCTAATGGGAGTAAACAAAAGCATAACGCTTTGTTGTGCATTGCGATATTATTTTAGCAAGATTATGGAACCACCACTTGGTAAGAGTTATTCTTTCTATGCCTTAATCAATGGTCGAACGAAGGAATATATTGCTATTATTCTACTTTGCTAAAGAAAATAGCATTATTAGCTAAACCTAAATTCAAAGGGTTTTATGCTTTTAATGATGCTCTTGAGTACATGTTGAAATATAACAATATTGATGAAGAAATCTTTATTGAGAAAGAACCAAGATCAGGACCCCTTGCTGAAATGTACGATCAAGAAATAATTCGTCTGCAACAAGAGGTGGATGAATTAGAAGAAACCATTCAAGAGTTACAAAAAGAACAGTTCGAACAAGATGTAGCTCATGAACAAGAAAGAATTGATGTGGAAACCACTGAGGTTCCTTACAGTCAAAGACAGGAAGGATATTGACAAGCATAATAATGATGATGATGATGATGATGATGATGATGATGATGATGATGATGATGATGATGATGAATACATTCTAAACAAACATCTAAGCATTAATATTTGGGTTGACATATTTGGTTCAACATACATTAATGCCTTAGAGCAGTATAGATCAATAAGGTGAAAAGATATTAACGATTCCAGTGTAGATCAATATAATTTTGATTAGAAATTTAGAAAAGGAAATATTAAACTATGAAGAAGAAATAGACATCAACTATCCCAGTATCATTTGACAATGAATCAAATCATAATTGAAAACTACCTTGCCAATAATATCCAATGTCAAGTGAGAGAAAAGTGACTCCATCTCAACATCTTCTCCATCAGATGCAGCTACATCTAACTTATTACAAAGTCTCTCTGTTGCTTGTCCAAATAAGCTAATCATGGCTTCTACATACTGCAAAAAGAAAACAAATAAATAAAATGATTGAAAAAAAAGATAATGCAAATTAAAACAATTAGACATATGTGAAGCAGTCATATGTGATGAATGGTGATTCATATTTATAATTGCCACAAATTTGGAAATCTATATACCATTAAAAGTAATCTTTTATTTTTTCTATTTACATTTCTTATATATAGGAATTCAAAATGTGAAACTAAACACTCTTCTTGATGTTTTCATATGGCTACAAAAGTTATCAACTAGTGAGCTAATTAAAGAGTCATCAACTTTTTCCAGTCACTATAATATAGAATGATAGAAGCAACAAATTAAGTTATAAGTATATGATGATACTTTTTGATGCAACGCTGGAACTATAGCACGTCGTCGAACACGCCATACTTCCACATCAGCTAGGATAAGTCCTTTTCCCATGACAAAATCTAGTATTTCTGCCAATATGCCCTACAAATGAATTGGAAATCAGGAAAGCTCCTATTGACATCAAATACCAAAAAACAATGTGAAAGGAACAATAGTATTACCTTTGAATAAGCCTTTGAATTATCTTTTAGTATACGTTTGGCAATTGAAGGATCAGAGACAATTAGAAATGACTGCAAGCAATAATTATCAAATAAAACTGCATAACTTTCACATCTAAGTATTGAGAAGAGTGGCTGTTGACACAAGAAAACAAACCTTTGGTCCAAAAGTCAACCTAAAAATGCCACCATATGTAAGGTAAAGCTCGTATAGGGGTATGAAGAACGCCTCATTTCTAATAGCACTAATTGCTCCTTTGGCCTCTGGAATTTTCAAATAATCCTTTCCAGAATCAAGCCATTTGAATAGGAACTCCAGAACATCATCTGCAATTCCAACTTTTGACAATCCATTCTTCAACAAAGATAGACGACTGATTCCCAAATCAAATGAGAAGATAAGCACGTAGTCAATCAACTATTGCAGAGTAAGATTATGAGGGAATATAATGAAGATATAGGAAAAAAATAACACCTATTATGGTAATAATTAATCAAATATGAGGAGAAGAAGTTTTAGAAGTCAAAATGATGTCGTTACTCTTCTTGAGGGCTGGTTTCGATTCAAAACAAGCATACATGATTGCGGTTTAAAGTGAAGAAAAGCGAACAATTACCATTTCCTAATTTCAAAGTGAAAGACATTGAGATAAATGGTGCAATATTCTTCCCTTCCATTTCTTTAAAAAATATGCCATATATTACTCCACTATAGTTGGATTCATAAACCAAAACAAAAATGCCAACAAAAAGGTTTCTTTGGTTCATAGAAAACGTGAAATTGAGTTAAAAACAAAGAAGCATATTTGCTTGATCATCGAAGCGACTACATAATCAACGATAAAGCGAATCAACAATACCCGAGCAGCTGCGGTGAATTCACCCGAAGTAATCCTAGTAGATAATTCAGCATTTCGTTTCTCATCAAGAAGTTTTCTCCACGCTCTTACTCTCAACTGATTCGGGCTCTCTTCCATTCGAAGAAGCTAATGCAACCGTATCAAATTTAGACTTTCCCTCTGTTTTCCCTAGTCTCAAGAAAAGAAACCAAAAAAGAAGCAAAATGCAAAAAATAGAGAAGAAAGAACACGATCAACGTCACAAATGCCGTCGGTAAAGAGATCTAAGGAACAAAAATACCCAACCCCCAACAAGAAGAAGACATTAGGTCAAAAACATGCAAATTGTCGATTCAATACAACAAATCGCAAACGAACACAACACGCTAACCTAACGGTGGCGCCGAGATTTTTCCACTCGCCAACGTCTTGGGGAAGAGACTCACCGTGCGACAGAGAAGACTACACCGACCACAACCGTGCGACCGATTACTCACCATGCGACAGAGAAGACTCACCGTGGGAGAGAGCGACGTGAGGGGTAAGGACGATCGTATTCTCCTCTTGCATACGGGGACGAGAGACAGTGAAACAATGTCTTTCATTTAAACGATCGACATGATTATTTTGTCTCTGTCTATCAGAGACAGATGACAAAAGGTTGGAGATGGAAACCAAACGAAGTTGGTGGACAGGATTTCTTTATTTTGTTAGTTGTCCCCATATACGGAAACAACAACCATACGGGGGGTTAAGGAGACACCGGCTCGGAAGTCAAATAATGCTCAAAGATAGCATAAGCAAAGACAAAACTGTTTTTTTTTCTTGTATGTACTCAACTCCAAACTTTTTGATTGTTTGAGAATAGACTTAGGGGGTGCTTGGTGTAAATTATTTATCGGATCGAATTATTGTTTGCATACCCGTATCCATGATTGTTTGTCGTGATGATGATTTGGTTGAACGTATTTATTTCCTCTCATCTTCTTTCGTTAGAGAATTCTTTAATGTTCAGAATGATTATGATTCTATAAGTTGTTTCAACTTATATAGCCTCATCAACGGACATGTCCTTTGGTAATTGGGAGAGAGAGGAAAAGGATTTTTGACCCATTTGAGATCCATTCGATAATACCCAATAATCATTATCTTGGATGCTTTTATTGGACTCAAATATATAAGTGATATAGGACATAAAATAGTCTAACAATCTCCTACTTGGCCCATGTTACGACTTGATGATCCAATAATAAAACTTTAAGTATACACAATATATGGAAATATCAAGTTATCCTTAACTGAATTAAGCTGATGGGATCATGGTGGTCACAAGTTATATAACTTGATTCCTTCCATATATCACAGAATCAACTCAACTCAACAGACTTTAAGTGGGTAATGCGATAATTGTTATCTCATAAATAATAATTATTGTATACAACATAATATGGATAACCAATAAGTGAGCAAAAACATAAGACTGTAATTGAATTCAACAAGTGTCATAACAATTCAAGCAAGACAATGATATGTATATACACATATCTGAATACTATACTAACAAGGACTTATTTATAAGGCCCATACTTTCAACATGACTAATAAATGTTTTGGGCGGTAAGCCTTTCGTTAGCGGATCCGCTATTATGAGATCAGTACCAATATACTCAATTGATACTTTATGTTTTTGCACTTCTTCTTTCACAGACAAATACTTCAAATCCATGTGTTTCGCACCCTTTGAATATTTGTCATTTTTAGAGAAGAATATGGCTACGGAATTATCACAATAAATTCTTAACGGTCTGGTAATAATGTCGATAAGATCAAGACCTAAGATAAAGTTACGCAACCACAATCCATGAATCGTGGCCTCAAAGCACGCCACAAATTTCACATCCATAGTGAAAGTAACAATGACGGACTGCTTTCCAATTTTCCATGAAAATGCTCCTCCAGCTAATAGGAACATGTAGCTGAATGTAGATTTTCATGAGTCTATACAACCGACATAGTCTGAATCCGAGTAACCTATCACTTCAAGATAAGTTAATTTTCTATATATAAGCATATAGTCCTTGGTGCCTTGTAAGTATCTAAGGATTTTCTTTGCAGCTTTCCAGTGATCCAAGCCAGGATTACTTTGATATCGTCCTAGCATTCTAACAACAAAACTGATATCTGGCCTAGTGCATGTTTGTGCATACATTAAGCTCCCAACTATTGACACATAAGGAATAGACTCCATGTCCTTACGTTCCAAATTGTTTCGTAGACATTGCATTAGACTAAATTTGTCCCCTTTCTAAATTGGAACTATCCTTGCAAATCATTTTTTCATTTGAAATCTTTCTAATACTTTCTCGATATATCCTTTTTTGAGACAATCCTAACAATCCTTGTGATCTATCCTGGAATATTTCTATTTCTATCACATAGGATGCCTCACTCATATCTTTCATTTCGAAATTATTAGAAAGAAAATTATTTACATCATATAACAAAACAAAATTATTTGCAACAAGAAGGATATCGTCAATATATAGGACTAATATAATGAACTTGCTCCCACTAACCTTCATATAGATATACCGATCAACGGTGTTTTCTACAAAACCATAAGACATAATGATATCATTAAACTTAAGATATCATTGTCAGGAAGCTTGTTTCAGTCCATATATTTACTTCTTTAATTTACACACTAATCGTTCCTTTTCTATGGTAACGAAACCTTCCGGTTGATCCATATAAATTTCTTCTTCCAAGTCACCATTAAAAAAGGCGGTCTTTACATCCATTTGGTGAAGCTCTAAATCAAAATGAGCTACCAGTGTCATAACAATTCTTAAAGAGCCCTTCTTTGAAACTGGAGAGAAGGTTTCTTTATAGTCAATACCATCCTTTTGAGTGTAACCTTTGGAAACAAGTCTGGCTTTATACCTTTCCATATTGCCTTGTGAGTCACGTTTGGTCTTAAAAACTCATTTACAACCCACTTGCTTTGCACCTTTCGGCAACTTAGTTAATTCCCAGACATTGTTGTCATCCATTGATTTCAACTCTTCTTTCATAGCATTGAACCATTTTTCAGAATTATTACTTTCCATGGCTTGTTTGAATGAGCCTGAATCTTTATCAATGCTCAAGTCACATTCATGTTTAAGTGAAAAAATTTCATAGCCAATTGAGATAGCTGGTCTTCTTTACCTTACAAACCTTCGTAATGCTACGTCTTGTGACATTACTTGATCATTTGTAACTTGATCATTATTAGCTGGTTCGTCATTAATATGTTCAATTTGTGGAATTGGAACATTAATTTGTTGTTCTGGTATATTGCGTATCCGTGATGCAACAAGAGGAATAACAACCGGTGGAATCACGTCTAATGTAGTAAATTCTACTCGACTTTGAGTAGTTTCTCTTGATTCTCGTGAATATTCACTTTTCGTGATTCTCCACTCCCACTGATTTGACCATTCTCAATGAACCGAGCATTTCTAGACTCAACTATTCTCGTACTATGATTAGGACAATAAAATCTATACCCCTTTGACTTTTCGGGATAGCCGATGAAATAACCACTAACAGTTCTCGCATCAAGCTTCTTTTCATGTGGATTATACAACCTTACTTCTGCCGGACAACCCCAAATGTGAAGGTGTCGTAAACTAGGTTTCCTTCTTGTTCACAGTTCATAAGGTGTCTTAGGAACTGTCTTACTAGGAATCCTATTTAGCAGATACGCAACGGTCTTTAATGCATGCATTCACAATGATAAAGGTATAGTACTATTACTTATCATGCTCCTAACCATTTCCATAAGAGTATGATTTCACTTTTCAGCTACACCATTTTGTTGTGGTGTATCGAGCATTGTATATTGTGCATATCTGCCTTGACTAGCAAGAAACTTTGCAAATGGACCTGGACATTGTCCACTTTCATCAAATTTTTCGTAATATTCACCACCTCTATCATACCTCACTATCTTAACTTTTCTATCTAACTACCTTTCTATCTCATTAATGAACACCTCTAGGATGTCCACAGACTGAGACTTCTCATGTACCAGATAAATATATCCATATCGTGAGAAGTCATCAATAAAGGTAATAAAATATTTTTGCCGCCTCGAGAAAAACGTCGAAAGGACCACGGATGTCGGTGTGTATTAATTCAAGTGTCGTTACTTCTTGTGGTGGATGCTTTGATATATGTTTGGTTTGCTTGCCTTTAATGCAATCCACATATATCTCGATCAACAAAATCAATGGAGGTAGATTTCATTTTCACTAACCTCTGTACCCTTTCTTTAGATATATGACCTAATCTCTTATGCCACAAAAGTAGAACATCCATTATGTGCACGACGTTTATTTCCTATAATATGGTCAACATGAAACAGAGATTCAGCAAAATTAACATCAAAATTGAAACGATATAAATAATCAATTAATGTACCAGAACCATAATAGTTCTTATGTTTATACAATGAAAAAACATTGTTTCCAATCTTAAATTGAAATCCTACATCATCCAATTTTGCAACACATTCAGGGACATAAAGATACTTTTCTAGATCTAGGTAACACCCAGTGTCCAAGATCAATATGTACGTCCTAATGCCCTCTATCCTTGCCTTCATTCTGTTCCCCATATACAAGAACTTTTCAGTTCCGTTTATGATCTGGATTGAAAGGAATCCCTGTTTAACATGTGACACATGAATAGTTGCACCAGAATCTAACCACCAGGTATTTTTAGGCACATCAATAAGATTTTATTCAAAACATACTGAGACATAATATGTACCTTTCTTTTCGAACCAAGCCTTTCTTTTCGGACAATCTTTTTGAAAGTGACCAGGCTTCTTACAGAAGTGGCATCGCTTATCTTTCTTGATTCGACCCTCATTAACTTTGTTGAGAGCTTTGTCCTTATTTTTGTCTTTCTGTCGTGGTTTATTCTTACTACTACTAACACCTTGATGAAACATGAGATGAAGGGAGTGGTCCTTTATTTTCTTCAATCTCCCTTCCTCCTGAACTAACATGGCCTTAATTTCTTAAAGGTTCCATTTTTCTTTAATAGTGTTATAATTCACTTGGAACTGGCCAAACTCTAGAGGAAGTGGTGATTATAAACTATACTAGAAAGGACTCACTCATATCCATACCCATAGATTTCAACTTTGCAGCTAGGTTTGACATGTAAGTTATATGATCGTGAATGGGTTGTGACCATTCAAACTTCTTGGTCGTTAGCTCACTCATTAAAGTCCCTACTATGTGCTAGAGTAGTGCCTAAAGGCAATCGCCTTTAAGCGTTTTAATACAAAGTTATTATGCAGACTTTATGAATAAATAAAGAAAGGCATATTTCATTAATTTGATGTTCATTATTTATGAGCGATATTGATCAATAAGCAAATTAATTAAGTCCATGATATATGACATAGCATGAAGGAAATTATGATGTGATCATACTCTTGAGATTCCTATCATGTGCAATTATGTCGATATCTAAATTATCCTAGTCATAGGATTCTTTGGCTGGACATCGGTAATCCGGAGAGACTAGCACATCTCAAGCTCCTTGATTTGATCAAGTAGTGGATCTCAGAAGCTGTAAATATGAGATATTTAGGGTTGAGATGTGAATGCTTACTAGAGGTAGTAAGTACATTGGATGACCTGCTATGAGATCATCACATGGATGTCTATTCTAATGTCAGTGATAGTCTCATCATAGCAATGGTGCAAGTATCCTTAGACTTGAGGTACTCAAGGATATCTTGGATACCGATTCTGTGCTTTGACTCCATTCCTTGTTGCCTTACAGAGGTCGCTCATAGGGTGGTGATTGGAGTGCAACTTGAGGTATTGAAGGTAATTGAGTAGCCAATAGAGGATTCACCACTTGCGATAGCGAAGATGATACCCATGGCCTCTTATCGGGTCATTACTTGGAAATCTACGGTGAATGCGTATGTCATAAAGAGTGTCTTGATGACATATAAAGTAATGAGTCCCGGGCGAGAACGATATCACTTGGACTAGATTTGGCGTGGTCGATCTAGTAAGAGTTGACACTTTGCCCATACTCATAACCAAGTGGGGTATAGCATGGTGAAAGGACGAATTGCACGGTAATTGTCTATGGAAAGGTTAGTGATATGGTTCATGATGAATATATGTTCATTCGTCAAACCAATTACTTTCCGTCGATTAGGGTCATGATGTGTTGCTAGATACCGCTTCATGACTTGCTCGATTAAGTGTTAATCTAAGTGGCCAACATAACAGGAACCTAATGGGTCACACGCATAAGAGTGTCTCGGAGAATTAAATAAAATAGTTTTAGACAGAGATCCAATAAATGGAGAGCAATAGAATTAAATGGATCCCGATGAGATCGAGATATGTCCCGATGAGATCGCGACATCGATATTGCTGAAAAACGTTTCTGGTGGTTTTTTCATACCGGGATCCGGTAGGCCGGTAGGACCGATCCCAGTGTGACTGGACCACTTCAACATTTATATATATATATATATATCTTATTAATTAATTAATTAATTAATTATTATATTTATATATATATATATGTGCCATACGTGGATGGAGGAGGAGGAAGCTTATCATTTTAACTTTTTATATATATATATATATAAAGTGGCTAACGTGGAAGCTTGTCCACCATTAGCCTTTAATGTGTCTTTAAGGGTTAAAAGACATATGGCAAGAAGAAGAGAAAGATGGATCATCGTTGGTTTAGGTAAGAAGGTTAATTGAGAAAGTGTTTTTCAAGTTTTCTTTCAAAGACCAACGACTTCAAGCTCTCCTCTTCTCCAAGATTCATCTTTCTTCATCGTTTTCCATAGCTCTCCAAGAACAAAGGTAAGATCTAGCAGTCTTTAATTTGTTCTAGCTATTCCCGGGTCAAAGGGTTTGTCCCGATTAGGTTCTCCGATCTCTGCGTGAATACCGTTAGAGACGGTCTCCTTTGGCCGTTATGGTTTGAGTTTGTTATATAGACACATGGATCCTGGCTTTCGGGAAGGTCCCGGAACAAAAAAATTTGTTTTCCGCACCGTGTACATGTGATGTACACACCGAGATTTTCCTACAGTGATATCAGAGCCACTTGTGTTGTATATAACAAAGAAATCATAACTAGGTCGGAGCTGCCTATTGCTTGTGACGAAGATGCATGTTAACTGTGTTAATTTCGAATTCAGTATAGAAATATATTTTTCGAAATTTTCTTGCCCAGATGTGTTCATAATATGTTGTGTAATATGTATGTGGAAGAACAGAATTTATCAATGTTATTTGATATGGTTTTGCTAATTTATTCCCTAATGTTCTGGTTGCTGTGTTTGTGCACATTCCTTGAACATGCTTGCTTATAAATTCTAGAATAAATTGTAGAAATTTGTTTTTTGGATTTTCTTTCACTGACATGTCTCTAAGATGTTTATGAATGTCTATGAGGATGGAAAAATGTTTTCGTGGTGATTTACTATTTATTTGAGAATTTATTGTGTGCTGCTGGGAATAACTGTGTTGAGGAACACAGATTTAACATTGTCTTTGTTTCTGAGGTTGGATGAGTTTTTGATGGAAATAAATCCTGAAAAAAATCATGGAGCATTTTGTGAACATGTTGTAACCTCTGTAATTTTTTCAGAATTTATTGAAATTGTTTCAATGATTTTTTCAAGCAAAAGACAGAGCATGGCAGTTTTGAGAAAGTTGCTGGTGCTGATTTGTTTGGAATGATTGAATGTGTATTTCTCAATTCCAATACCTTGGATCATTTTTAATGTGATTAAAAATGTGTTATATTGATGTTGTATGCTTTCCAAACTGATTTTCTTGAAATTGGGTTTCCAAAAATTTTCGGATGTCAAATGTGTCACATTAGCGTCTCGTTAGTGTATTTCGTTGTCCTGATTGTTTTGGCCGTCACAATTTTGTGACCAGTGCCGAAGTAATCTTGATAAAATGTAGACTAGCTAGAGATACTTAGGGTGATAGTTTGATATTCTCAAATTATTTGGAATCTAAATGAATAAGAGTGTATTCATTGATTTCAAGTTTCATGTATAGTATAACTATATATGATAAGCATGATACAATGAAAGTGTTTTATTGGTACATCATAGTAAAGGATATTACACTTGGTATTGTGAATTTGAACTACGGATTGAGAAATTAGCGATTAGAGAGCATGCCATTACATGTACCAATCGACTAGCACATGCAACGGTCGACTAGCATGCACCAATCTAGCTCGTGCGATAATCCATAGTAGTCGACTAGCACATGTACCAGTCGACGAGCACATGTACCGATCGACTAGCACATGCACCAGTCGACTACAACATGCAAAGGTGGGATGATGGATGATTTTAGGTATAGATTCAATGTGATTGATAAAATGTCCTAAATCATTCCATATAGTCATGGTGACTATAATCCTACAGCTTGGAGAAGAAGAAGATGAGACCAGAGTTTGAATACCCTCACATATAATATGAAAACTAACGTCTTCCATTAATATGAGAAGAACCAGAGTTCTTATAGGGTTGGGTTGTTGGGTAAACCCAAGCTCACTCTATACGGATATGTTCGAACCATGGAAATAAGATTTTCGGATTAATGGGTCGGTTTTCACTAGAAGCGTTGATTTGTTGAGTAAACTCAAGGTCAACGTGGACAGAGGCAAAATTGGGTAGTGTACATCAGATGTACGCACATCAAGAGTTGATAACCCAATGTGTGTGCATACATCACGAGTTGATAGCACTAGTCGATAGTTGCATCTATGAATCAATTGGTATGACCGATACCTGTCGATTGATCTAAGGTGACTTGTTGGGTAAACCCAAGGTCATTTTTAGTTATGTCGGATATCTATGATGCAATTGGTATGATCGATACCTACCGATTGACCTAAAGTGGCTTGTTGGGTAAACCCAAGGTCATTTTAGCAATGTCGGATATCGACCTACTAGGACATTTTGTCATAATGTTTCTTGGATTCGTAATGAGGGTTATGGATTCTTTGAAACTAGTGGGAGCCATATACATGTCATGCAAGTCCTTATGATCATGCATGTAATTCTATTCTAACATTCTTTCTCTCTTTATAGGTTATTGAAGATGACTTCCGGTGTGAACTTGCTCCACTAATGGATTGAACAAATTAATTGGACCCACTTTCTCGATTGGTGAGAAATCGAGAATTGTTCTCGATCCGAGAAGCGGGCTATGTCCTAGATGTTCCACTTCCCGATCCACTGCTTTGTTGATGCTTCGATGAAGATCGAAGCATATCGTAAGCATCTCAAAGATAGTGACATGGCTACTGCATTATGCTCGCATCTATGTCACCAGAGTGCGAAGCGGCGTGAGTCTATGGATGCTAATACTTATAGTGTTTCATCTTAGGGAGTCATTTGATGAGCAAGCTCGATGCGAAAGGTTTGAGACCTTGAGGCTACTCTTCACTACTAAGATGACTCGAGGTTCATCTGCGGTGCAATATGCATGCGAAGATGAATGTGTATATTGAGAGGTTGGCTGTCTTAGGTTTTGTTATGGATTATAAATTAAGTGTTGACTTAATTCTAGTTGGATTGTCGATAGTTATTCACGGTTTGTGTTAAACTATCGGATGAACCAAATATCCACGACAATCCACGAGTTGATCAATCACTTTCGAGGCAATGAGCAAGCTATCAAGAAGGATAGTAAGGCGATGCTTGTGGTGGACTCTTCTTCGGTTCAAAGAAAAGAAATTGAAGAAGAAAAGGTCTAAGAAACCAAAAGGAAGTACAAACAAGAAGAAAACCAAAGCGCACGCAAAGGAACTTGCTTCCATTGTGGCAAGACCGCCACCTGAAGCGAAACCGTAAAGTCTATCTGGAAGAATTGAAGCGAAGAAGGCATCGGATGCCTCGGTACTTCAGTATGTTTGTCATTGAGGTTAATACCGTTTCGACCATAACATATGGGTATTAGATACGGTTGTAGCTCACACATATGCAATGATATGCGAGGGCCTCGGGGACGATGAGCGGCTCGTGAAGGAGAGATAGACTGCGTGTTGGAGCGAGAGTTCTTTGCGTTAGTCGTGAGCACTTATTTTTGTCACTCCCAGTGGGCTTGTAATTAAATTGGATGAATGCTATTTTGTACTGTTTTAACAAAGAACATATTATGCATTTCTTGTTTAAATAGAATGGGTTTCCATTTGACTTTTAGTAACAATGGTTGTTCTATTAGTTTGAATGGAATGCTTTATAATCTTGGTACATTATGCAATAGAATTTACATATTAGATATGTCACATCAAATTATGAATGTCAATGACACGAAAAGACATAAGCGAGATAATTTAAAATCAACTTACTTATGGCATTGTCTCTTGGCCATATAAATGAGAGGCGATAGCTAAGCTCCATAAGAGTGGTAGTTTAGGGTCATTTGATTATGAATCATATGACACATGTGAATCTTGTTTATTAGGCAAGATGACTAAGTTACCCTTTAAGGAAAGGGTGAATGAGCGACCGAGTATTAGACCTAATACATTCAGATGTATGTGGTCCGATGTCCATCCATGCTAGAAGTGGTTGTCTTTACTTCATTACCTTTATCGATGATTATTCTCGATATGGGTATCTATATCTGATGAGATACAAATCTGAAGCGTTTGAAAAGTTCAAACAATTCAGAAATGAAGTAGAAAACTAACTTGGGAAAAGTATCAAGACATTACGATCCGATCGTGGTGGGAATACTTAGACCAACATTTTTTGGATTATCTCGTAGATAATGGGATTTTATCTCAATGGACTCCTCCGCACACACCACAAAGATAATGGTGTGGCGAAAGGAGAAATCGAACCTTGTTAGACATGATCGATCAATGATGGGCTTTGCAAAGTTACCAAAATCCTTTTAGGGTATGCACTCGAGGCAATTTGTTTACTTGCTAAATGAGTTCCATCAAAGCGATTGATGTTACTCCATATGAAATGTGGACTAACAAAGACCTATCTTACTCATTTGAAAGTTTGGGGTTGTCACCTTATGTGAAGCGGACACGGTCGAGATAAACTTGATGCAAATTCGACAAGTGTTTGTTTGTAGGATATCTAAAGAAACAATAGGATATCAATTCTACCTCATTGAGGAACAAAGGTGTTTGTTTCAAAGCATGCTGTCTTTAGAAAAGAGTTTTTTACAAGAAGACAAGCAAAATTGAACTTGAAGAAGTTCAAGATGCTCGATGACGCAGAATCAATTGCTCGAACTGAAACTGTGACTCATACAGATGAAGTAGCAGTTCAACCTTCTACAACACACGAAATTGTGAGGTCACGTAGGATACGCTCTGTTCCTTAGAGATATGGATTTCGTAAATGAAACAGAATGACGTATTGCTCATAGAAGATAATGAGCCTACTACCTATGAAGAGGTTTTGAAGAGTTGAGTCGAGAAATGGCTTGAAGCCATGAAGGTTGAAATGGATTCCATGTATGAAAACCAAGTATGGACTTTAGTTGAGGCACCAAGGAATAAAACTCATAGGGTGTAAATGGGTTTCAAAAGAAAACCGACATGGATGGTAATGTAATTACCTATAAAGCAAGGCTCGTGGCTAAAGGTTTCGTCAAAGACAAGGAGTTGACTACGACGAGACCTTGACCGATGAGCAATGCTTAAATCCATTAGGATACTCCTAGCCATTGCCACTCATTATGATTATGAGATATGACAAATGGATGTGAAGACGACTTTCCTAAATGGAAATCTAGGCGAGGATGTGTATATGACACAACCCGAGGGCTTCACCTCCTATGATAGCGAAAAGGTATGCAAGCTTCAAAAATCCATCTATGGATTGAAGCAAGCATCCAGGAGTTGGAATATCCGTTTTGATGAGGTAATCAAAGAGTTTGGTTTCTCACAAAATCCGGATGAACACTGTGTGTATAAGAAGGTTAGTGGGATTGCAATCGTATTCCTTGTGCTATATGTAGATGACATATTATTACTAGGAAATGATGTCTCTATGCTACAATCTGTGAAGATTTGGTTGTCCAAATAATTTGCCATGAAAGACCTTGGTGAAGCAACTTATATCCTTGGGATAAAGATCTATAGAGATAGATCAAAAGGTTGCTTGGTCTTTCACAATCAACGATACATAGACAAGATGCTAAAGAGGTTTAGCATGGAGCAATCCAAGAGAGGTACCTTCCGTGACTCATGGATAATACTCTCGAAATCTATGTGTCCTAAGATACAAGATGAGAGGATGCGCATGAATGTGATCCGTATGCATCTGCGGTAGGATCTATCATATACGTTATGCTATGTACGAGACCGATGTATCATATGCTCTAAGTATTACGGCGAATACCAATCGGATCTGGTGAGGTCATTTGGGTGGTCATCGAGAATATCCTCAAGTACTTGCGAAGGACTAAGGATGTTTTCTTGATATATGGAGATGGAGATCTCAAAGTGGCGGGTATCTGAGATGCGATTTTCAATCGATAAGATGATTCTAAATCCCAATCGGGTTATATATTCACACCGAACGGCAAGGCGGTCGGTTGGAAGAGTTCAAACAAGAGACGATCGCCGATTCAACAACCGAGGCAGAGTACATTGCGACTTCAGACGCAAAGAAAGGAAGCGATTTGGATCGAAAAGTTCATTACTAAACTTGGT
Organism: Erythroxylum novogranatense; assembly: GCA_029891385.1. Classification (NCBI taxonomy): domain Eukaryota; kingdom Viridiplantae; phylum Streptophyta; class Magnoliopsida; order Malpighiales; family Erythroxylaceae; genus Erythroxylum; species Erythroxylum novogranatense. The sequence goes on along the minus strand of JAIWQS010000083.1, from coordinate 43,333 downwards.
GTGGTTCTAGCGGTGATGGGCCCATACGGTTGTATTGTGACAACAATGGGGCTATTCTTGAGCGAAGGAACCAAGGTCTCATCAACGATCCAAACACGTACTCCGCAGATATCATCTGATCAGGGAGATCATTAGACGAGGTGATGTCTAGATAGAGAGAATTTCCACAGAGTAGAATATTGTTGATCCGTTGACAAAGCCGTTGTCACAGAAGAGTTTTGATTCTCATGTACTCGCTTATGGTATTAGATATCAAAGCGATTGGCTTTAGGTCAGTGGGAGATTGTTAGAGTAGTGCCCTAAAGGCAATCGCCTTTAGCGTTTTGTACAAAGTTGTACGACTTTATGAATAAATAAATAAAGGCATATTTCATTAATTTGATGTTCATTATTTATGAGCGATATTGATCAATAAGAAAATTAATGAAGTCCATGATATATGACATAGCATGAAGGAAATTATGATGTGATCATACTACTCGAGATTCTATCATATGCAATTATATCGATATCTAAATTATCCTATAGTAGCACCTCCACTCCCGACGAGACCCGAACCCGATATCCATGGTGATATCCGAACCCGTGACAGAGGGTGGCGTACTAGAACAATCATTACCTTATTAACAAAAATCGTATGACATTTTTTCTTTCAAAATATTAGAGTCATGAAACAATCATTGACTTGGCCCAATTATAACAAAACACTTTCAAAGATTAAACCATTTCTTGATAAAACAATTTCACTCATTATTAGCACTCATTAGTGCTCGGTCCTCTATACAATTACATGTAAACAATTGGGCCTACTAAATACCAAATTAATACACTAATGCGAATCTGCATTTACCGATCCCGACCCGATAGTTTGTCTTGCTAGCGATGAGACGATACTCCGCGTGTCCAACGGGTACTCTCCATTTCTGAAAAATAGATGCAATGTTGGGTGAGTTTATGAACTCGGTGAGAAACCATCATCGATGGTTCACCCAACTCATGCATATCCACACAATCACACAATATTGTATATATATATCATAAACAAGAAATCACAGCACTCGATTTCACATTTTATAAGGCAATAAGCCTTTCACACAATTCACATTAAACATTCATTTATGCGGTGTGCATGTGACTCTTTCATTTTCTTTCGTTGTTGTGGACCGTGCTTTGAGCTCATATACGTTGAGCCATTGGCTCTGAAACATTGGGCTTAAAGCCCCGAAACGTTGGGCATAGCCCTGATCATCGAGCCGAGGCTCGGAATACGTTGGGCACGAGGCCCTGTGCGTTGAGCTTAAAGCTCTGAAATCGGTGGCGACACCGGTCACAACTGCCATTATCTGATCATTTACTATGCATGAATGCACATGTCATTTTCCAATTTCCAATTATCGCATTTCTATTTCCAATTCCAATTAATTACTATTTTCGATCATTTTCCAATGTCCTCGGACTTTCAGTTCGGTATTTCATTCCCATGCATTTACCTTTCGTTTCACTATCACATTTACCATCCAATTTACTAATCTATCACATTTACAATCCAATTTACTAATGCATTCTCACGCTTATTCTCATTTGCACTTCAATATCACAATCCAATATTTGAACACCCATGGTCCAAATCAATCAAATCAATCAATTACATATATCCATCCTCGCATCCTCATGGCAATCAATGCATATAATTAATAAACACATAAGGTTGAGAAACCAACTAGGTTACTCACCTATTACTTTCGAGCTAATGCCGGGAAGTTTCCGCCCCGTCGGTTGGACGACGCTCCACTTAGGCCTCTATAAGAAATGAGAGAAAGAACGAGTCACTACTGATGCAATTTGTGCACATGTAGGTGAAATATGCATGTTCATGAATTTTCCGCCCTAAATCCAAATTTCCCCATAACAAAATCCGTCTAAAATTAGAAACCTATTGACGACGGTGCAATTCGGACTCTATAGGTCCCCAATTAAACAAAACAGTGATTAAAGGCTCCGCTACCCGGGGCCACGTCAATTTCCCGTCCAAAAATTCCCAATTTCTCACAAAATGAAATTAAATGTTCAACGAATCCGATGCCTCAAGAATCAGGTCAATCGGACGTCGGACGAAAAAGAAATTGACAAAAGAAGCATCAAATCCCACATTATCAATTAATAAATAAAAATAATTAAATAATTAAATAAATAAATAAAAAAAAGAAAAAGGAATCAGCCTCGCTGGGGGCGACGTCTCGCCCCAGCGGGGCTGACCTAATCGGCCCCGTCGCTAGAGGCGACGCGTCGCCTAGCGACGCTGGCCTTCACGCCTAAATCACTAGGCGGCGTCGCCTACTAATGAACTGGCATGATTCCATTTTCTAATTTTTTTTCTGATTTTCAATCCAATTTTTCAACACCCATAATTCATTGCACACAATTCAGAAAATTTCCAACTATATCTCGTTGGAAAGCTCAGGAAACCCTCTACAATTCTCAAGAAGACCATAAAAATCAATTTCACCCTTAAGGGTGTCAAAAATCCCTTCAAAGCTACTGCCTACTCAAATCCCATTAAAACAGAACAGTACATTGAAATTTCCATAACTCTCAGATTCTTCAGCCAAAAATTACCACATAAATATGCTCAATAATTTCACAATGTCATCTACAACTTTCATGAACAACCCAAAATCAAATTCCATTGCTAAATAAGTCAATTAATTCACTCAATGTTGCTGTCCCTGAAATCATTCAATTTGAGCAGTAAAGTTATAACAAGCATAACTCCCTGTACACAAGTCAGAAAAATCTGAACTTTATATCCCTGAAAAGATAAATCCTCAAACTTCAATTTTCATGAAGAACTAAATTTCCAATTTAATTTCTAACCATTTCAAAACTGTCATGCAAGTTACTGCCATGATCAGCAATTCCTAACCTAATGCAGGATCAGTTTTTGCAAAATCATAACTCCCAACTCTGACCTCTAAAAATTATATGCCATATCTCATTTTCAAGATAATTTCTTCCTCTTCAACTTTGCAGAAGATCACTCACACCAATTCAGTCCACAAAAATTGCTAAAATTTCTCCCAAGCAGAAAGCTCACAAGTCAGACACTTAAGCTAGGTTTCATCAACATGCCCAAAACCAGTCCATAGGAATCAGTTCATATCTCCCAATATACAACTCGAAAATTAGCAAGATCAGTGGCAATGGAAAGCTAACTCAATATTCTACAACTTCCATGAAGACCATTTTCCCAAATTCCATCTCAATTACTTTATACAAATCAATAAAGCTCATAGGTTATGGTTTCGGGTACTGTTCATAGGCAATAAAACAGTAACTTTCCATGCCAAATTTCAACCTATTAGAGTTACAATTTGACAACACCTATTTCACACAAAAATGTAGCCAACATCCCAAAGTTTAAGTGGCCACAAATCTCACCTCATTTACATTTCTATACAATGAGTTATGATCAAATCAGTATACTAGGTCAAAATTCAATTTTCAGCCTTACTTCACCAATTCACTTCCTATCATTCCAATTCAATTTCTACTACCGTAGGTATCTCAATTAGATACAAATCAGTCCCTAGATCATTCCTACATTCACTAGGAATACCTACCATAAGTTGGCAGAACCTACCTCTTACATTTCCATGCAAGAATAATCATCAATATTCAATCAAAATCAAGTTAAAACCAAATTCAACCCTAATCATTCATTATCCTAACACACCATACATTTATACCCAACAATTCCACCTATAACTTTCATGAAATTAAAGCATCAATAATCATAATAAATGCACCCTAACCCCCATTGAATGCATCTAACAACCAAGTCATTAAATTCATAATTAAAACATCATTAAAACCTAACTTAAACACTTACCTTCTTAAGCTTTCAACCTTCAATTCTCTTGATTCTTTCCTTACTAGTCTACCACAACCACTTCTCCACTCACTTCTAACACCATACATGTGTAGGTTCTCCATGGCAATAACATAACTTGGTTGTAAGAAGAAGAGGTCTTGAGTTTTGGAGGAAGGAATTCCTTAAAGAAGAAAACGATGGAGAAGAGGAAACAAAAGTAGGTTTGGATGATGCTCAATTAAGCAATAAAAGGCTTCTTTTCCTTCTTTTCTAAGGCAATAACCGTAGGAGAACATGATAAAACCAAGACATGTGATTCAGATGCATTAAATGAAGGAGAATGGGTGGCAAAATGTGATTTGTTCAAAGGTTTAAAGAAAAGTCAACATATTCATTTTTTTAATTCAGATCAAAAATTTACCCCAATCAACTCCAATGACCCTAATTTCAATCCCAAAATAATGTATCCAATATTATAGTGCCATTGGATAAAAATTTTCGATACCGAAAATCAACCGGTTCGCCACTTAGCGATTTATCCGGTCCGGAAATTTCCGGAAAATTTTTCCGAATCATTTTTTTGAAAATTACCTAAATTGCCCAAAATTGTAAAACATAAGACAGTCCACTCCCAATAATTTTTTAAACACGAAAACCACACTTTCACTACAAAAACACTTTTAGGCCATGTACCGGCGATTTTGCCGGTCTGGGAATTTTCTCCGGATAATTCCAGAAAAATTTCCATAAATCCCTAAAAATGTAAAACACTCTATGGCACACTCCAAATATTTTTTTCAAATCCCATTATCACACCAATTTCACGAAAGATCACAATTAGACACTTAGGCCGGGAAATGTCATGAATGCATGTATGACTATATGCCTGTGCAAAACTCACCATTTATAGAGGCTGCATGACATATGTTCATGCCGAGTTATAATTAAATACTCCTAACCCGTCCCAATTTACTAAAATACTCTTCCTATCGGAGATGGGATGTTACACCTAGTCATAGGATTACTGAAACTGAACATCGGTAATCCGGAGAGACTAGCACATCTCAAGCTCCTTGATTTGATCAAGAAGTGGATCTCAGAAACTGTAAATATGAGATATTTAGGGTTGAGATGTGAATGCTTACTAGAGGTAGTAAGTACATTGGATGACCTGCTATGAGATCATCACATGGATGTCATATTCTAATGTCAGTGATAGTCTCATCATAAGAATGATGCAAGTATCCTTAGACTTGAGGTACTCAAGGATATCTTGATATCTTGATTACGTGCTTTGACTCCATTCCTTGTTGCCTTACGCAGGTCGCTTTCATAGGGTGGTGATTGGGTGCAACTTGAGGTATTCAAGGTAATTGAGTAGCCAATAGAGGATTCACCACTTCGCGATAGCGTAAGATGATACCCATGGCCTCTTGTCAGGATCATTACTTGGAAATCTCTGGTCGGAGTACGTATGTCATGAAGAGTGTCTTCAGTGACATATAAAGTAATGAGTCCCAGGACGAGAACTGATATCACTTGGACTAGATTTGACATAGTCAGTCTAGTAAGAGTTGACACTTTGCCCATACTCATAACCAAGTGGGGTATAGCATGGTGAAAGGACGAATTACACAGTAATTGTCTATGGAAAGGTTCGTGATATGGTTCATGATGAATATATGTTCATTCGTCAAACCAATTATTTTCCGGTCAATTGGGGGTCATGATATGTTGCTAGATACCGCTCATGACTTGCTCAGATTAAGTGTTAATCTAAGTGGCCAACATAATCGGGAACCTAATGGGTCACACGCATAAGAGTGTCTCGGAGAATTCGTAAAATAGTTTTGGACAGAGATCCAATAAATGGAGAGCAATAGAATTAAATGGATCCCGATGAGATCGAGATATGTCCCGATGAGATCGCGACATCGATATTGGCGAAAAACGTTTCTGGTGGTTTTTTCATACCGGGACCAGGTAGGCCGGTAGGACCGATCCTAGTGTGACTGGACCACTTCAGCATTTATATATATATATATATATGCCATACGTGGATGGAGGAGGAGGAAGCTTATTATTTTAACTTTATATATATATATATATATATAAAGTGGCTAACGTGGAAGCTTGTCCACCGTTAGCCTTTAATGTGTCTTTAAGGGTTAAAAGACATATGGAAAGAAGAAGAGAAAGATGGATCATCGTTGGTTTAGGTAAGAAGGTTAATTGAGAAAGTGTTTTTCAAGTTTTCTTTCAAAGACCAACGACTTCAAGCTCTCCTCTTCTCCAAGATTCATCTTTCTTCATCGTTTTCCATAGCTCTCCAAGAACAAAGGTAAGATCTAACAGTCTTTAATTTGTTCTAGCTATTCCCGGGTCAAAGGATTTGTCCCGGTTAGGTTCTCCGATCTCTGCGTGGATACCGTTAAAGACGGTCTCCTTTGGCCGTTATGCTTTGAGTTTGTTATATAGACACATGGATCCTGGCTTTCGAGAAGGTCCCGGAATAAAAATTTTTATTTTCCGCACCGTGTACATGTGATGTACACATCGGGATTTTCCTACACTATGGACTTGTCAGCTATATCAGATTGGGAGTATTCTTTAAGCTTCAACATGAACTCTTTTGCATTGTCCATTTTAGGCATTGATGGCTTGACATTTTCAGGGATCATCATTCGCATTAAATTCAAGCTCAACCTGTTAGACCATTCCCAAGCCTCATAATAAGACTTGTCAGCTTCAGAACTAATCTTAGTTATGGCTGCAAGCCTTACGTCTGAAACTATGGCCAAGTCCAAATCCATTACACTCAGTTAGAACTAAATTTGTTCAGACCAATCCCTATAGTTCAGACCATTGAACTTAATCAAGTCATTGCCTAAGGCGAACAAACTAGTAGATGCTGCACATACAACATATAGTTCACATTAATGCTTTGAGTAAACTTAAATGAATTCAAACTAACTAATAAAGATTAATTATGCATTTAAATTCTCCTTTGGGTGAAATTTAAATACGTAAGTAACATATTATGATGCATATATAAAACTATAATGGACAATCAAGTATATTACAATCAATATGCATGTTATCTTTAGATATGCAATCATATTAACTAAATATGTTGATAAAGTCCTTTAATGTCATTAATTATAAGCAATGGTCCATCTTTGGGTGACCTCCTAGCGTTATAATTAATAATCTCAATTGTTCAATTCAACCTTTTGTCATTTTCATCATATCATATTAAAATTGAAATAAATCATAATTAAATGATTAAAATTTTCAAGCTAGGCTACTTTGGTGACTAACAAGCTTTCTATGCAATAAACATTTAATTGGACAATTATCGACATGACAAAATTTAATATAACTAGTTTGGTCACTTTGGTGACAAACAAACTATTATAAATGTCCGTAGTGTCATGTATTTTATTCAACATATGTTAGGAAAAATTTAATTCCAACTATTACATAATATAAAATATTTAAAGTACCAAAGAAATATATAATATGGCACTAATTTTAAAATTATATTATGTATAAATCAATTATGAATTAAATAATCCCTTATGATTGAGCCATAAATATTTGTTAACCCAATATAACCTTTGGGGTCCAAAATCAACAAAAAAATAAGCCTACTCGTTTCTGGGCCTAGACCTCGTGCTGGAACATGTAGAGCACGTGCTAGTGCCTGGAAGCTTGAGGGTTGCGCTGGCGTCGCAGATCGCACCCGTCGGAACATCGTTCATCGTTTCCTTCGATGTGTCTGTATTTTTTTTTAATTCTTTTTTCTTTTCCTACGATGCTTTGGATTTCTCTTTCTCTTTATACCACAAAACATCCAAAGATGCTTTGGATTTCTCTTTCTCTTTATACCACAAAACATCCAAAGCCTTACGAAGATCATCTCTTGTTTTTGATTTCTCTTCGTGCCAAAAACCATTCCAACCTTTTATTCTTTCAATTGTGTCTAACCCCTTAAGTTTCGTTTTCTTTCCACCATTAAATCGAAAATCATTCATCGGATATGCATGGACATAGAAGAACATAACAAAAACACAACATGAAAGAAGGTAGTACAAAACATTTCAGAAACGCTACAAATATTCTTATGGACATGAAGCAGTTTGTTCTCGGTTCTTTCTCAAGAATACGTTTCTTACTCATAACCCATACACATCACATAACAACACTGAACATTTATTTTGGTTTCTGAAATTTCAATCCACCCATAACCATTATGTTTCGGTGAAATATGCAAACTGCTATTAACATTAAAAAAAAAACAAAATTATGAAAACGAAAATCATGGAGTTGCGATGTCTTTCACTATGTATTTTCTGTATTACTTTCATGAATTTCATTACAAATACAAGGAAAATAACACTGCGCAATATAATCATGCAATATAATAATCACAAATAGAACAATCATGATGTACGGCAGAATCAACATCCATAGCTCTGATACCAATTGTTAATTATTTATCGGATCGAATTACTGTTTGCGTACTTGTATCTATGATTGTTTGTCGTGATGATGATTTGGTTGAACGTATTTATTTCCTCTCGTCTTCTTCCGTTAGAGAATTCTTCAATGGTTCAGAATGATTATGATTCTATAAGTTGTTTCAACTTATATGGCTTCATCAACGGACATGTCCTTTGATAATTGGAAGAGAGAGGAAATGAGTCTTTGACCCATTTGAGATCCATTCGATAAACCTAATAACCATTATCTTGGGTGCTTTTATTGGACTCAAGTATATAAGTGACATGGGACATAAAATAGTCTAACACTTGGTTGATGGGTTTGAGAAGGAGTTAATGGGTAAGGAATGAAAAATGAGTGGTTAGTTGTTGATTATGGTTATAGAAGTAATGATTTGATATCTCACTTTGGAGGAATCCTCCATACTCCCCATTTAATAGAGGAATGAAACTCATTCTTTAGTAGAGATTCATTTTTAAAATATTTTAATACTGATTAATTAAATACAATATAATTAATTAAAATAATAATATTAATTAATTAATTACAATATAATTAATTAAAATATAATTAATTATATTGTAATTAATTATAATGTATAATTAATTACAATATAATTATTTTGACCCAATTTAAAGTTAGTAAACTAGGTTTAGGATCGATCCAAAGGCGAATGGTTCGAACTCCTCTAAAATAATATCATTTTAGTTTAACTTACAAATCATCATTTTAATTTAAGAAACTCAAAAATAAAATAATGTTACTTTGACACAATTAACTCAAAAATAAAATTACATCATTTTAACACAACTTAGGCTGCGATTACTTGAACCTAATCAAGCTTTAGATCGAGCTCAAACTGCATAACTCAATCCAGCTTATTGCCAACCCAACAATGAGTAGATGTATAAGTCTTAATAATTTGAGAAGTATAAGATGAATCAAACTATAGTTCATCCACACATACGGAGAAAGACTGCTAATCAAAGACTAATTAAACTTAGTAGTTGAATTAAATCCAAAGTTTAGTTATCTATTGAACTAAACTTCTTGCAAAATAGCTTATGAGGAGAAGATACACCAAATTTAATTCTCATATCTACTATCATTAAGTTCAATTAGAAATTTCTTTACACTAATACTTTTTACTCTCACTAACTTGAGCATGAGGGCGTGTTTTTCTCCGGAACAACCCCGACCCTCAGACCAATTGATTTTGCAGGCCTGAAAACAGTCCGATGACATTCTAACTGGTCGATTTTGCAGGCCTGCAGACCTGAAAACAGTCCGACGAACCTACTTCAAATTCAATTTCCATCAATTCTTATCCGTTCCGACCGGGATTCAGGAAATGGAAACTAGCATTACTTACTTTCCTGTTCCATTTCAAACTTCTATTCAACAGTTCAAGATAAGGGCAAAATTACAGTGCACATATGGCAATAACCTCAGACACTTCTAGTCAGGACTTTCCAGTAAACTTTTCTATCTCACCAACTTCAAATTTCTTTGAATTCTCATGTTTAACTAGCAATCCAGACATAAAAATGATGCCAAACATTTGGAAACCATGAATGAATAAACTGGTTTTACAAAGGATCAAGCAGTGGAAAAGGGAAAAAAAAAGGGTTGAATGAATCAATAGCAGAAAATGCAGATCCAAATCACAAGCCATCAAGTGATATCCAACACCAAAAATTCGAGCCAGATCAAATCTAAGCAGCTAGATAAATTGTTACAACAAACCGAATTCTGCAATTGAGAGTCCGAAGATACATAACTATAGAAATTGAGAAAGTAGAACTGACTTCTCTACCTTTTATGATCAACTAGAGTTCAAAAGAACGGTACATGTAAATTCAACTTATAAGCAGTATTGCAGACCATGAAAATTGCTGATTTTAGCGAATAAAACTGATACAGTTCTCAGGAATTAATGAACAAATCAACAGAACTAAACATATTATGCAGAACATAAAATATGGGACAGAAGTGAAACTGTAAACCTAAATAGCATTATAAAAAAGTACAAACTCTCAATTCAAGCAAAAAGACATTAGTAAGAGAGAATTGCCAAAATGATAATCAAATAATGAACTGAAAACAATTCGATTAGGGGTTTACTGGTCCTGGCACTATAACTCAGTAAATTATGTGGTGTGTCAAAAGTTAAAAAGCCACCATAGAAGCCAATTTCTCACTTGCATTCCACACCTGCCTCAGCAGCTCGACGAGGTTTACTTTTTCTCCGACTGCCATTCTGTCGAAATCCGTTAGACTTGGTAGAATCATCAGTGCTTGACCTGGTTCCAACATCATTTTCTTCCTTTACAGTATCTGCTTTCTCCTTTGATTGTGAGTACCTCTTCCTCTTCTTTCCATTTTCAGCCACTGCTGCAACTTTTATCTCTTTGCTTATGGTACCATCTCTTCCCTTCTGACAATCTTCATCTTCTACATTTTCAACTTCTTCTTCATCAATGTCATCCTTTAGTGGCTTTTGCGGCCTTCCCCTTCGCTTCTGTGCAGGAATCTTTTCTTCCTCACCACTTCCTGTATCGTCATGATTCATAACAGATGACCTCTTTCCCTTTCCTCTACCTCTACCCATAACTTATCTTTTGCAGAAATAACTCATAGAAATGAAGACTCTTTCTGCAAAACAGAAAACAAATAACCCAAACAGTTGATTAAGCAGATTCATGGAATCATTTGTAAACAAATGTAAGCAAATGCTTCTCTAATTATCAATCTCAAAAGGATTAGATTATTATCCACGTCAACCGCTTAAAAGAACAGTATTTTGCATAAATGAAGCTGCTTGATTACGCAATTAAGTTCCAGGACAACTGGTTCAAGTGCTCTTCTTTTCATAAACAAGAACATCTACCTGAAACCAGATATCACTAAAAGAGTGCAGCTGTAGTTTCCCATAATCTAGAAGTACATCAGGAGACCATCAAAGATCTGAATCTGTTAAAAGAAAGAATCTTTCTTCTTGTAAACAGAGAAAAATCGCAGAATTCGACATTTTCTTATAAATTTATGCTCAGAATATGGTAATTGAACTTCAAATAGCACAGTTATTACTTTCTCAACCACTGCTAGTAAATTTATTAAGAACAAAATCATGTATTTTCACACTCAAAGATGGGCAACAAAGAAAATAAGAGATTAGGAAAACAGTTAAAAGAAAAGATCAATTCACAGATACGGTGAAATTGAGAGGGAAAAGCAAATCTAAATAGAAGCTGAAGTACGGTTTGTAGATTTGACGTTCAGAAATCAAGGAACAGAAGCCAGAATCACATCTTCTTCAATGATACAACAGCTACTTGTAAATCAATCTAGAGCAAGATCCATAAAATGTTCCAAACTTTCTGTTCTTTTCTATATGAAACTTGTAGAGTTTGTGCTAAACACGAAATGAAAGCAACAAGTTTCAGCTTTGAAATCTAAGAAATACTAAAAGCAACAAAGCACACAAAAAGGAACATAACAAAGAAGAGAAACTAACCTGGTAAAGAACAAAAGCTGTTTGAATCTTCAACAAGTCCATTGCTTTGAATCTGTTAAAGAAAGCAACCAAAACTCAGAGCAGACCAAGGCCCAGATAGGCTGTTTCTCAGAAAGTGACAAAAAAAGACAAGATTTTTGAAGCCTATAATAACTATGATCTAAAGAAGAAACTCAATACCCAGATCAGGAAAACATTTGAGATTCCAATATGACTAGGATTTGGATAAAATAAGGTACTTTTATAGAAGCAACCCCACAAAGGCCATGGCCAAGTGAAAGACACAGAGAGTCGGATGGGAAGATGGGAGCTAATAAGAGTTAATAGATATTTTTTGATTGGCTATGCAGTCCGTGTGGGACTCTGTATACTGCACTTAGTTGAAATGTTAATCTCTTTCTCTTTCACTCTTTTTGTTGACTGTTTGAGAGAAAACTTGTTTCAAGGGCAATGTGATTCATTGGATGAGTTAAGAGCAAGTGGACGTCTTATGTGTAAGCTTAGCTTAGTTCCAACACCCGACTAGTAGGTCAGAAATTATCAATTTATCATTAAAAAATGAAACTTCTTTTAATTATACTCTTTAAAATTCATTAATTTTTTATAATTTTTATTTTCAGAAATTCTTTTCTCCACAAACAACACCCAGTACAAATCTCGCTGATATATGAAATTTGAAAATAGTCAACATGTCCAATGCAAAAGATTTCCTATGTGAGAATTTAAAGAAGGTCAACAATATAGACAATCTTCTCTTTGTATTTTTTTTTACAAAGAGAGTATTTCTGTTAGTCGAATTTGTGACATTCTGATATAAACGAACAACTTTACTAGTTACTCCAAAGTTCTATCTCTTTCAGAAAATTCTTCTAAAAAATAAACATTATACCGCATGTATTTAAGATAATAATTATTAATTTTATAAAGTAATTTTATAAAATTACTTAAATTATACAAAATTTCTCTCTTTTACTCACAATTATAATTTTACATGTTGGTTGCTAATTAAAGTATAATAACAACCATTATAGAGATAGACCTAATTAAGAGACATGTACTTATCTATAGTATCCATAGTACATGACATCTTCATTTAATAACTTCATGCCTTGCTTATGACTTGGTCTGCTGTCCCTTTGTTTATATATACATTTAATGAGTGACAACCCAACATACCAAAATAAGGGTAAAGACTTATATGAATTGTAAATTACAAAATTTGAAGGGTTAAATTAAAAATGATTAAAGATTTTATATTAGTTAATAGTTATTATATTTAAAAATAAATATTTTATCTTAATTTTAATAAATTAAGTTATTGAGTTAAACTTCAAATATTTTTAATATTTTAAAACTTTTATTCATAATAAAAGACTAAATATTAATTATATAAAAATTGAGGGATTATTTTTGACTTTTAAAAGTAATTTGAGAAGATACATATTTGATATTCATTGATACTGATATTATATTAGTATTAATATCGAGAGGCCTTGCTTTACAATTTATTATTATAATCTCATAAAAGATTTATATATAAGGTAAATAGAAGTTAATGTGAATATTAAGTGTTAAATATAAAATTTTATGAAATTATTTAAATTTTCAAGTGTTAAATATAAAAATTCAGTATATTAGTATTAATATCGAAAGGGCTTGCTTTACAATTTATTATTATAATCTCATAAAAGATTTATACATAAGGTAAATAGAAGTTAATGTTAATATTAAGTGTTAAATATAAAATTTTATGAAATTATTTAAAATTTATTAAGTGTTAAATATAAAATTTTATGAAATTATTTAAAATTTCACTTAATATTAACATTAACTTACAGAATAAATTTTATAGTCAAAATTTATTAATAATATCATAATATATGTACAATTGGGATACAAGCTTTTTCATATAAGAAAAAGAGGTCCATCATTAAATTAAAATATTAGGTGTTTACTTAAATTTTTATTAAAAATCTCAAGAATTGATTATACATTTTGTCAAAATTCTATATAAATGAAAAAAGGGCGTATTTACGTGTTAAAAAGCTTCTTATTACTTACTTTGATCAATTATATTACTTGATTTTAAGTTATTAACTCATAAAATAATGGGTTAATTGCAAAAAAAATCAAACTTTGCTTAATTTTGCAATTATAACTTTGAACTAAAAAGTGTCAAATAAATGCTTAAATTTTAATTTTTTCAATCATAACCCAACGTTAGTGTCTTGGTTAAGTTTTGCTGACGTGGTTTGTCATGTGTTCCAAAAACTCCTAAATAATAATACACGTAAGCAAAAATTAACATAACTAATAAAGATTAATAAAACGATGTCATTAAATCACATAACCAAAATGGCGTTATTCTTAAAAATAATGCGCTCAACTCCTAAATCAATTTACGTAGCAATCGATACCCTCACCATTCATTTTCGCTTTGTTCTCCGATATTTTCACCATTCGTTTTCAGTTTATTCCCTTTGTTTTTAGTTTGCTATTCCAACTCTCTCACCATTTGCTTTTAGTTTGATCTACCAATGCCCTAAGCTAGTCTCGCATTGCAGTGCTACAAAAGCTAAAGAGTGAGAGTGTTGGGAGAATAAACTGAAAACAAAGGGTGAGGGCACTAGTTTAGGGATTAAACTATGTCATTTTTTAACGACGACATCGTTTTAATTATATGATTAAATGATATCATTTCATTAATCTTCATTAGTTGTGTTAATTTTGGCTAACATGTATTATTAGTTAGTAGTTTTTGGATCATGTAGCAAGCTACGTCAACAAAACTTAATGAAAACATTAACGTTGGGCTAAAATTAAGAAATTGAAACTTTAAGCATTTATTTATCACTTTTTATATTTGGGCTATACTTGCAAAATTGGGCAAATTCTGGTATTTGTTTTGTAATTAACCTTAAAATAATTTATGTTGTATACACAACATGAGTTTAGTATTGATACTTTGAAGTTAACGAATAAAGTTCGACTTGATTAGGCTTCATTTAAATTGAGTCTAAAAATTTTATATTTTAGATTTAAAAGTTTGAAAAAATGAATAACTTAAAAACAATTGGAAGGAATTTGAAATTAATCAAACTTAAAAAAAGGTTTAAAAATTCAAATTTGATCAAATTTCGAGCTAGATCGTTAATTCTAGTAAATTTATTATTTACATTTGAGAAATTGTTGGTTTGCTTTATTTTAGGAAGAAAAAAAAAGATTGAATGGAAGTTGTCAAGCAGTTTGACTTGTCCACAACTAGCCAACAACCCCAACATTTAATTACGCTCAATTCCAAGAAAAACATGAATAATGGTCGGGTTGGTCGTGCTGGGCCCGCACCCAGTAATAACGACCCGTGAGCCGATCGGTCCATTCTTCAAGTATCAGTCTTGTACCTATGCCAAGCTCAGATCCAATCCACGATCTCCTTAGCCCATCCGCATGTAAGAGTCTCTCATGCACACGTAAAAACCTAAACCTAGCTATTGCTTCATATATAAGGTACAATTCTACTATAACGAAGGTACGCACGATCATAACCTTGGTTTTCTCTGCTTACAGCGATCCCACCTTCACAAAAGGACTGACTTGAGCGTCGGAGGGGCTTATCGGGAAACAACCTCCGTCGTGCCTTCTTTGTTTTGCAGGAAACTTCAAGTCGCAGCTCTTGCAAAAACCAGCCAACTCTATGGACCCAAACGGCAACGTTCAGTTCAGCCAGAATCCGACAGAATCAATTGGCGCCCACCGTGGGGCCCGACATCAGGGCACCACGTCCGAAAACACACGGTCGGTCGGTGGCATGCAACCCTGATGTAGCCGCTGTCGTGGCTCTGGTGTTACAAAGGATAGGTTTACAGCTACCTGCAACCCTGCCGCCTGCACATCATCTTTCCCGCGCAGAATCTTCAGACCCGAATGATCAACCGCAACCTCAAGACTTGGAACAAGAAGAACAGAGCGTAACTTTGGAGGATAACGCTGCACTCAATACGCGCCCAAATCCCCAACACCAATCGGATGCAGATCCTCCTCCGCCAGTACACGCCTCTCTTACCCGAAAGCAGATTGAGGAAGCGACTGATCTGTTGATTCGCCAGATTTTACAATCTCGGTAAGACAACAATGACCGTCCGTCGCAAGAAACCGCGGCGGATCGGCGTGACGACCGATCGCCACCCTACCGAAGCCCTAGAAAAATCGTGGACGATCGGATTAATGCAAGAATGAAGCTTCCCCAGATCGCCTGGCATTTCAAGATGACTCTTCCTTTACTCCGGCAATCTTGGATAGTCTCTACGCCCGACACTAAAATATCGGCGCCGAGAAGTACTTTGGAAAGACCGACCTCTGGATTACCTCAAGACTTCCAATCGATGATGAATCAGAGCTGCGTTCGAGACGCCATTCGGTCTGAGCTTTCTGATGACCTTCCAAGAGGGAGTTCGGCGATGGTTTAATAGCTTGCCCCAGTACATATCACGTATTTTGAAGATTTGAGTTATTATTCTTGAACGATTAATATAAGGCGGCCGCAGAAGACGGCCTTGG
Source organism: Erythroxylum novogranatense (assembly GCA_029891385.1). Classification (NCBI taxonomy): domain Eukaryota; kingdom Viridiplantae; phylum Streptophyta; class Magnoliopsida; order Malpighiales; family Erythroxylaceae; genus Erythroxylum; species Erythroxylum novogranatense. The sequence continues at coordinate 26,882 of JAIWQS010000083.1, read as the reverse complement.
AAGTGATCACGATTGACCTGAGGAGGAGCCTACGGAATTCATTACTCGGTTCAATAATGAAGCGGTCGAAGTCCCCGACCTCACTTGCTCGTCCATGTTGGCAGCGCTTATGAACAACACGAGGGATGAGGAGTTTAAAAAGTCGTTAGCCCTCGACCAGCCCCGATCCATTCAGGAAATAAGAAACAGGGCGGATAAGTACATTCAGCTCGAAGAAGTACTGAACAACACGAGGCGTCGGACACATGATCGCTCGCCAAATGACAAAGCGAGTGGTCCGCACAAGCGACAAAAAGGCCAGTCGAGCTGGAGAAAGCCAACCGATCGATAGGGATATCGCCAGGAGTTCACCCCGCTCAACAGACGATATGCAGAAGTACTCGCAGCCATAAGAGCGGACGGGGAAACTATCCGAGAGCCCGAAAAGATGAAGACTCCCTCCAAGGATAGAAACTCCGATTTATATTGCCATTTCCACAAAGACATCGGTCATAACACGGAATATTGCCGGCAGTTGAAAAGAGAGATCGAATCCCTCATCCAAAGGGGAAGGTTGAGCCGATTTGTGAAGCACGAGCAAAATACCGACTGAGATAACGAGCATAAGCCCGGTCGGTTCGACAATAGACGGCAGTATGGGAGGCGAAATCATAGAAACGGTGGAGGTCGGCAGAACGCAAATACAGATGACCGCCGCGAAGTGAGAGGTCGATCCAGGGCCCGAGGTGACAGGAATGTTAGGCAATGAGATGACTGACCGGTAAGGGTCATTAATATAATATTTGGTGGAAACGCAGCGGGGGGATCCACTGCTAAAAGAAGAAAGAGATATGTCAAACAGGTCGACAAAGACTCGTCAATCAAAAGAAAGAGAGAGAACGAAGGGATGATATCGTTCGACAGGTATGACCTTGATGGTGTAAGTTGTCCTCATGACGACGCGCTTGTCGTAAATCTAAACATGGACGACAACGAGGTGAAGCGGGTAATGATCGTCTGACAGCAAGTTGGTCGACTGTCAGTATTATGATGCCTTCAAGCGGATGGAGGTACCAAGATCGACCATCGCTTATAGACGGACTATCGAAGGGGTAATCGAGCCTCACCAACCCGTTAAGCCAAGTCTACTTAAAAGTGAAATTTGGGCAAAGGCCGTGTCAAATAGAGAGGGATGTTGAATTCCTAGTCGTGAAGTTTCAAGGGGCATACAATGCAATAATCGGACGAGCTACCCAGAACGCCCTCAGAGCGGTCGTCTCCACCTATTACCAAGTGATGAAGTTTCCAACGCCCCGAGGAGTTGGTGTTGTTAGAGGTCAACAAAGAATCGCTAGAGAATGCTATTTGGCAGAGACAAAAACATTAGACGGGGCGGTGGTATTGACGAGCTCTCTTGACGTGAGAGAAAATGAAGAAATAATAAGATTGAATCCCGTCGAAGAAACGCATCGGGTCGTATTGGATGAAGCAGATGGCTCAAAATTCACGAATCTAGATTCCGAGCTTCAGAAGGACCTGGTTAAAGAAATCACAGACTATTTGGTGGAGAATAGGTCGATCTTCGCTTGGGTACCGAACGATATGTTCGGAATTCCTCGATCGGTCGCCGCATTCCTCGGTATTCACAAGATTATGGCGGTTAGGCAAAAGAAGCGATGGCACCGTAAGGAGCGGCGAGGTGATCGAGAAAGAAATAGAGAAACTGCTCAGAGCCGGGTTCATCCGAGAAGTCAAGTACCCCCGAATGGCTCGCCAACGTGGTGTTGGTAAGGAAGAAGAATGGGAAGTGGAGAATGTGCATCGACTTCACCGACCTGAACAAGGCATGTCCAAAGGATAGTTTCCCCTACCCAAGATCGACCGGTTAATATACTCCACCTCCGGACATGAACTTCTCGACTTCTTGGATGCTTTCTGCTACCATCAAATTCAAATGAGCCTCAAGATTTAAGAAGATTGCCTTCATAACCCACCGGGGCACGTATTGTTACCAAGTAATGTCGTTAGAATTAAGAATGCGGGCCACTTATCGTGACTCGTCATGGAAGTCTTCAAAAATAGATCGGTCGGTCTGTTGAAGCTTACGTAGATGATATGGTAGTTAAAAGTAAGGCGGCTTGCCGAAACACGTGGGAGATCTAAAGAAGTCTTCCGCACCATAATAGATTTCGGATGAAGTTGAACCACGAAAATTGCATCTTTGGTGTGGCATCGGGAAAATTCACGGGTTCATGATTACTCAACGAGGAATTGAGGCTAATCTAGAAGATCGAAGCCATCATCCAAATGCCCTCGCCGCAATGCTTGAAAGAAGTACAAATATTGACCGGTCGAATAGTCTCTCTAAGCAGGTTCGTTTCCAGATTGGGAGATAAGTGCCTCCCATTTTTCAAAATTTTGAGGAAAGCAAATGTGACCCAGTTCCAATGGCCAGATGAATGCGAGAAAGCTTTTCAACACTTAAAGCAATACTTGTCTAGCCCGCCTATCTTGCAAAGCCCGATTGAGGGGGAGAATCTGATTTTATATTTGGCAGTTACGGAAGGGTCAATCAGCACAGTACTTGTTCGATAGGAGGGAAATGAGCAACGCCCGATCTACTACGTCAGCAAGGTGTTGACCGGATCGGAAACGAGGTATGCGCCTATAGAGAAACTAGCCCTCTCCTTGATAATGGCAGCCCGGAAGCTAAGACCCTACTTCCAAAGTCATACCATTGAGGTATGGACCGACCAACCCCTCAGGCAGTGCCTTCAAAAGTCTGAAATTTTGGGTCGATTAATAAAGTGGGCGGTAGAGCTGGGAGAGTTCGACATACAATACAAGCCCCGGACGACTATTAAGGCACAGGTGTTGGCAGACTTCGTCGCAGAGATGAGGCAACCCAGCTCGAAAAATGAGCAGTTCCCTGCTTGGAGCTTGTTCGTTGACGGGTCGTCCAACGCTGACGGATGCGGAGTAGGAGTGGTATTAATCGATCCGCATACGGAAGAGAAGGTGGAATACGCCCTTCGGCTAGAATTCAAGGCCTCCAATAACGAGGTAGAATATGAGGCTCTGAAAGCCGGCCTCCAACTAGCTAAGGAAATGGAGGTAAAGCACCTAAAGATATATAGCGATAGCCAAGTGGTGGTCTTCCAAGTCACCGAGCAGTATGAAGCCAAGGGGAATAGCATGATCGAGTACTTGGAGCTAGTAAAGCAGGAGTTAGGTAATTTCAAGCAATATTCGATCAACAGGATAGAACGAGCTCAAAATGCTAAAGCGAGCGCACTCTCCAAAATGGCCTCAGATCGAGACGCCAAAAATAATGTTCTAGTCGAACAACTAGATCGTCCTAGCATTCAAAAAGCCAAGGAAGTGCTTGAGGTAAATACCGATCGATCGAGTTGGATGGAACCGATTAGACGGTATCTCCTAGAGGGAACACAACCGCAAGAAACCTCAGAGGCCAAGAAATTGATAATAAAGGCGGTTGAATACGCGATCATGAATGATTCCCTGTATAAGCGATCTTATGATTAACCACTGCTGCGATGCTTAAACGAAGAAGAGGCAGAATAAGCAATGGCTGAAGTCCACGAAGGGATGTGTGGCAACCACGTAGAGGCGTAATGTTAGCCCATAAATGATCGAGACGAGGATATTACTAGCCGACGATGAGAAAAGACTGCCAGGACAAAGTCGACCGATGTGAGGCCTGCCAGAAAAACAGCAGCCTGTCTCACCAGCCGTCCGAGATGATGAAAATTGTGAGTCATCCTATCCCCTTCTCTCAATGGGGGATGGATATACTGGGGTATTTCCCTCTCGGTCCCGGACAGAAGAAGTTCCTGATAGTGGCAGTGGAGTACTTCACCAAATGGGCAGAAACGGAAGAGGTCGCTACAATCACAGAGCAAAAGGTGGAAAGTTTCGTAAAAAAAAATATACTAACTCGCTTCGGGATGCCCATGGTGCTGGTCGCAGACAACGGTCGACAATTCGATAACGATAAGTTTAAAGATTTCTGCGACCGACTAAAGATAAGGCTACAGTTGGCCTCCGTAGCCCACCCTCAAAGCAACGGTCTCGCGGAGAACACAAACAAAAAGATAATGAGTGCTCTTAAGAAGCGCCTAGCTGGACGAAAGACTTGGGTGGAAGAGCTTGATGAAGTGTTGTGGGCGTACAGAACCACACCAAACGGAGCCACAGGGTAAACTCCATTCAGGATGACCTTTGGGGCAGAAGCCTTAGTCCCTATAGAAGTGGTGTTGCACAACCAAAGGGTGACGAATTATGAAGAAGAGAGGAATAATGAAGCCCGTCGAGCCGAGCTCGTGCTCCTCAGTGAAGACAGAGATAGGGAAGCCGCTCGTTCGAGGCCGCCGTCGGTAGACGACAGTTCTACAACAGGAGAGTAAAGCCGAGCGACGTAAAAGTCGGGGGGTACGCCCTGCGAAAAGTCGAGGCGGCTGGGAAGCACCCCATAAAGCTCGGACAGGCATGGGAAGGACCCTATCAGGTGATCAAGCAAGTCGGGCATGTCTCTTACATCCTACGCGATGTGAATGGGAAAACTCTACCGAGGCCATGGAACTCTCGAAACCTGAAGGCGTTCTACCAGTAGATAAGTTTTATTTTGGTTAATGTTTGTTCATTACTGTTTATTGTAAACTCGTGGGTACCTTTTTCCATCCTGCCGCCAGACATGTTTTTAACTACCACGCCTCGTTATCGTTAATAAAGGAACTTTCGGATTTCTTGGCAAGAAAAAATTTCATTATCTTCGGCAAAGTGCAGAAAGTCTCACCAGCCATCACTCGGCCTCGACATAGATCGACTATGGTCGATCGGTCGACAAGACAAGATCCTTGGGACCATAGCTCGGCCTCGACATAGATCGACTACGGTCGATCGGTTGCCAAGACAAGATCCTTGGGACCATAGCTCGGCCTCGACATAGATCGACTACGGTCGATCGATCGCCAAGACAAGATCCTTGGGACCATCGCTCGGCCTCGACATAGATCGACTACGGTCGATCGGTCGCCAAGACAAGATCCTTGGGACCATCGCTCGGCCTCCACATAGATCGACTACGGTCGATCGATTCAAGAACAAGATCCTGGAGCCATCGCTCGACCGACATAGATCGACTACGGTCGATCGGTCGCCAAGACAAGATCCTTGGGACCATAGCTCGACCTCGACATAAATCGACTACGGTCGATCAGTCGCCAAGACAAGATCCTTGGGACCATCGCTCGTTCTCGACATAGATCGACTACGATCGATCGATCGCCAAGACAAGATCCTTGGGACCATCGCCGGCCTCCACATAGATCGACTACGGCCGATCGGTCACCAAGACAAGATCGCTTGGGGCCATAGCTTCGGCCGACATAGATCGACCACGATCGATCGGTCGCCAAGACAAGATCGCGGGACCATAGCTCGGCCTCGACATAGATCGACTACGATCGATCGGTCGTCAAGATAAGATCGCGGGACCATAGCTCGGCCTCGACATAGATCGACTACGATCGATCGGTCGCCAAGACAAGATCCTCGGGACCATCGCCGGCCGACATAGATCGACTACGGTCGATCGATCGCCAAGACAAGATCCTGGGACCATAGCTCGGCCTCGACATAGATCGACTACGATCGATCGGTCACGAAGACAAGATCCTTGGGACCATCGCCTACCTCGACATAGATTGACTACGATACGATCGGTGCCAAGAAAAAATCGCTTGAGACCATAGCTCTACTCGACATAGATCGACTACGGTAGATCGGTTAGCAAGATAAGATCCTTGGGACCATCGCTCGGCCTCGACATAGATCGACTACGGTCGATCGGTCGCCAAGATCCTTGGGACCATATCTCGGCCTCGACATAGATCGACTACGGTCGATCGGTCGTCAAGACAAGATCCTTGGGACCATAGCTCGGCCTCGATATAGATCGACTACGGTCGATCGGTCGCCAAGACAAGATCCTTGGGACCTCGATTTGACCTCCACTATAAGTCGACCTCGAAGCCGGTCGACCATGAGCAACTTCATCAAACTCCACTATACATCGAAAGTAAAGAACATAAATACAGAAAATGACTTCAGAAAAATGAAGCAAAAATAAAGATTTCATTAATTTGAATTCGCCCTGGCCACAAGCTCGACCAGGTGAGCTCTAAAATTTAGCAAAAGGAGAAGCTGCGGAAGTCGGTGGATGCACAGGGGAAGCCTCAGAAGCGGGCGGAGCAGTCGGGGCGGGAGCAAGTTCTAAGGGATCAGTCGGAGGAATACCCTCATGAGGAAGCTCTTCCCCTTTGGAGCTAAGATCCAACTCCTCGTCCGGAACAACGATCCGCTCCCCCACGACCCTCTCCTTGATTCCCTCCAACGAAAGGCCGAGAGTAGGAAGCAGCGGCTCGGCATAATCTTCAAATGAAGGCCGCTCCGACCCCTCGGAGAAGTGAATCTCATGGCACCTTTTCAGGACCGAAAGGGTAACGTCGCAGGCAAGCTCTAGGCATTCCGCGTTCAGATTTCTTCTCTTCCACCGTTTGATCGCCTCGATTCTTTGCCTCTTAACGGAGCATCGCAACTTCCTCAACGCATCCTCGGTCCCAGCTCGCCCTCCACCGTATGATGATGACTTGGAGGAACTTTCTTAAGCTTCCTCTCCAACTCCATTTTCTTCTCCAAGGCCTCACACACCTTGACCAGCTCGCCCTTCGCTGTTATCGCCCTGATCTTCTCCTCTTCCCCCGTAGCAAGTTGAGCCTCTAAAGCACTCATTGCTTCCTCCTGAGATCCCTTCTCCTCCTCCAAGGAAGAGTTCTGAGCCCGTAAGAGGTCTCTCTCCTCCTTCACTCCCGAAAGCTCGTCCTTCAAAGCCTTCACCTACTCGTGGAGGTCCTGGACTTCCCGGTCCAGAGCCTCTAGACGCTGCACCACCCCGAAGGTCATCACTGCACTCTGTATACTGCTGCGAATGAGCTGAGACCCCAACTCTAAATTACTCTTCCCGTCCATGATCCGCTCATCCACGGGAGGAACAATCCTTTCAGCAATGTAGCGGGACACTTCAAGGTCCCCGATTGAGGCAGTATTGGCCAGCTTGATCGCGGACTCCCACTGCCGGGCATTAGTCGCTCGCCCCTTGCCCTTGCCTTTCTTCTCCTTCCCTTTCGCGCCCTGACTTGGCGAGCCGGACTGCAGATCACCAAGCTTTTTCAATCTCTTCCTCTTAAGAGGAGGCTCTATTTCCTCCTCCTCCTCCTCGATCAAGACAGCTCGGTCCACGCTAGGCAGCACGATCGCAGACAACGCCGCAAGAAGGGAAGATCTTCTGCAGCGGAGGGACCAGCGACATCGCAGCAGCGAGCTCCAACGGGAGTGGAGCCTTCACCAGTCTCCACCTCTTTCCTCTTCTTCTTCCCTGCGGCCTGCTCTTTGGATTTTGGAGAAACGGCGGGCCCGACGAAATCTTCTATCCTCACCATGGCTGCACAGCAACAAAACAAGTCAGAAAAAGAAACCAACAATCAAAAATGCAGTAAGTAATTCGACCACGAGAGCTCAACCAGACGGGACGGTTTCCTCTCCTAGCCCGCTAATTTGTGGCGGGGGGTCAATAAGAAACGAATTAGCCTAGACTCCCCCGGAATGGGCCGGTATTAGCCCAGCAAAATCGTATCGGCCGAGCTCTTTTATGCGGCCGACCACTACCCACTCCTCTCTACTGAGGGACACGCTCGATGTGTCATTCCACTACTCGGCCAAAGGATACCTCCATGGTCGGGACTCGAAGAAAGATCCTGGGGCTTTCACGAAGAAGTACTTCGTCCGCCAAGAGGAGACCTTCGAAGGTGTTCCCGCCGGGCGATACTTGGCTTCTCTGTACATCAGAGAAGGTACCCCGGCCCCAGAGCTCGGACTTTGGCCCATCCTCAAAAAGTGACGTAAGATGCCAGTTGAAGGAGGGCACCCGAACTGATGGCACAACAAGGCCAAACCGTTGATGAACCTCCAGCCGTTCAGAGGAATCTGGCTCGGCATCAGCTGATAGGCTGTGCACACCTCGTCGACGATCGGAGCGTAGGGAAGCCTCATACCACCAACCGTGAAAAAACTTTCGGAAACAACAAAATATCCACTAAAGTTGCTGTGGATTTGCTCTTTCCCCAGGGCCAGCCGGGGTCCCCAGGATGAAGGGATGCTATACCTAAGCACTGACCGATTCAACTCCCCCACGGTCATCGTTGATTCATTTTCTACGCGCCTCTACAACCATCCTTCCTTTCTCTTGTAGATATTTCTTCAACACCTCTACCATACTTACGGAGCTAGCCAGTCGACATGCTTACCAGAATGTAACTTTTGAAAGAAAAACTTTAGGAGGAGATGAAGAAAAGGCGTACCTATTTAGTGAATGGAGAAGGAAAAATCGAGCGATGGCTGAAGGAAATTTCCGGGAACTGAGAGCAAGAAAGAGCAAATAAAGCGGAAACAAGAACGAAACAAACGTGAAGAAAACCAAACAGTTTGTTGATCCTGAACACTCATAAGGAAACGTTCGAATTGTGATCCAGTCAAAACGCGACGCGTGAAGAAAATCCAAGCTATGCCCGGACACGCGGCATAATTCGAGCCAAGGGGAATTAGGGTTGTTCGAAATCCGTAGTGGTGCGACAGTTGAAAGAACGTCGGGGCAATTGCCAAGCGATTCTGAGGACGTCGTTTGATTACGAAAAGTCGCCGAGGGCACGCCACGTCAAACAATAAATGTTTCAAGTACCTTCACGCGCTCACCAATGATGACCACCCGATCTGCTTTAGCGCGTGCTATCACGCAAAAAGTACCAAATCTTTGGCGATCGACCGATCTCAAGATCTGACGATCACGCGACACCGATCGACATCAAATCGATCGGATCGCTGAATTGTCCCATGACCGAGCTACAATGCCAATATCCGACCGATCGACCACCTTACGAGCTGTCTTACGGATGAGCTATAAGATAGCAGACGAGCGACAAAGTCCTAACATACTCCTTTATACCCTTCTCTCCGCTCAGACTCGAGGAGTAGGGGGCTTATGGTCGGGTCGGACGTGCTGGGCCCGCACCCAGTCATAACGACCCGTGGATCGATCGGTCCATTCTTCAAGTATCAGTCTTGTACCTATGCCAAGCCCAGATCCAATCCACGATCTCCTTGGCCCATCCGCATGTAAGAGTCTCCCATGCACACGTAAAGACCTAAACCTAGCTATTGTTTCATATATAAGGTACAATTCTACTATAACGAAGGTACGCACGATTATAACCCTGGTTTTCTCTGCTTACAGCGATCCCACCTTCACAAAAAGACTGACTTGAGCGTCGGAGGGGCTTATCGGGAAACAACCCTCGACGTGTTTTCTTTGTTTTGCAGGAAACTTCAAGTCGCAGCTCTTGCAAGAACCAGCCAACTCCATGGACCCAAACGGCAACGTTCAGTTCAACCAGAATCCGGCAGAACCAAATAAGAATCAATATCAAGCTCTTGACTTTCTTGTAACACTTCATAGACATCACAAATCCAGTTTATATTCATAATATATTCATGCATTTCTCACGATATCTACATGTTCTGAAATGCTACAAGTTCAAATCTTGCACATGATTCCTGATGTTGAGCATGTTTCTTTCATGTGATCATCATAAAAAGCCCCACCATTTTTTTGGGGGGCTCCCTAAACTTCATGCTCTTTGTCCAGGCGGAGTAATGATATGCGAGATGCATTATTCGGAAGAAATATACAAGAAGATAAGTTAGGGTGATGGTAACAGTGGTTATGAAGTATCGATTGATAGAGCATGTGGTAATGAGATAAAGAAGGCGTGAAATTGATTCTTGATAAGAACTAAGAAACATTGATTGTTTAACAAAGCATAAGGTGAAGTTTTTGTAGGAGGAAGCTGAGAATATCACTATCTTGCTTTCGAATTCCCGTGAAATGTAATAAATAGATGTGGAATGAGTTAGATTGTCTTTGAGAATTGATGCAGGATCTGGAGGAATGGAGACCGAGCAGCACCTTCAAGCATTGCCACCACTTTCTTCATCATAGGTCGTAAGATGGATCCTCCGAATGCACCAGTTGCAACCATCACAAATTTCTCCACCCTTTTCATGTCATCCAATGCTTCCTCATCTTCCTTCACCGGCAGATTCAATGCTCCTGCCGATAACAATCATAAGCCCAATCTACAAGTAATGTCGACATTCTTCTTTCAGATCGAGTTCCACGTTCCTCCGACAACAAACCAGCTCCAAGCAATATGCCAAAGTCTGTAGACATCAACTTTGACATAATGAGCATGTTCTGAACCATTCAGTGTGCTACATATCCTTTGGTTCCTCGATGGCGATAGTTGTTCGAGTCTGGTCTGCCTTAAAAGCTTGGCAAGTCCAAAATCGAGATTCTTCTTTGTCAAAGACTCATCTAGAAGGATATTCTGAGGCTTGATGTCACAATGTATGATCTGAGTGTTGCATTCTTCATGGAGGTAAAGGAGGCCTCTTGCTATTCCATAAACAATTTGCATCCTTTTGTACCGGTTTGGCCTTGAAACTCCTAGCGAAATCAGCTAAGAACCATTGCTCATGTATTCATAGACCAGAAGACGATGTTGTTCCTCATTGCGAGAATCCTAGAAGTTTTACCAAATTTTGTGATTAGTTCGGCCAATGGCGTTCACTTGATCTTGAATTCCTACTCACCTTCATTCACCTTCTTTTCCAACTTCTTCACCGCAACAATTTCTTTGGTGTCATTTTGCAGAACCCTCTATAAACAGTTCCCAAAGCTCCGCTACCAGTTTTCCTTGAATCGATGTAGCTGCTTCTAGTTCATTGTAACTAAAGCTCCTTGGACTTGAATCTGCACAATCTGGGAAGTGTGAACTATTTTGGTTTACGATGCTTTGCTCGAGACAAGAAAATGAAGATTACTATCAAGAAGAGAGCATTTAGAAGGATGGAGCTACCTAGAAGCACAGATCCAGTGATGATCACAGTTGGTTGATCTTTCTTCTTTGAACTGAGCTGTATCAATCTTGAGTTTGGCTTTTGTACCTTTATCGGGCTTTTCCTCCGACACTATCATCAGTTCTACCATTTGAAAGAGGCAATTTCTTCTTCCAACAATTCCCATCTCGAAAATGGCTACATCACGAAACAATCACTCAAGCAAGCTTGTCTACACCAATCCTCGTTCTGCGATTGAAAATATTACGTAGTCGGATTGTGGCCAATCTGTGTTGGACATCTCAAGAAACTCAAACTGCTCGGCATCTTGGGATGCCCCATCACGATTTTGTGAAACAAAGTTCGCTTGCAACCTTTGCTAACATCATGAGTCAATGAAAACATAGCCGGTGGGCACTGACAAATTGGTTTGAATCGTTTCCTAACGTGCAGTAGCTATTGAAACCACAAGCTCCATCGCTGTTTGTGATTCAATTCTCGAGACAGATATTTGATGGCATGAACATCAAAGTTGTCGAGCCATAGGCCACCTTCCACTACTTGAAGAAGCACTCCTGGGGTAGACATAATGTCGAAAGGCCCATCATAGTCAACAGTTGCCCTCGATAGAAATCTTGCATCGACAATGGGTTAGAAGACACATAGTTTAGTATGCTACCATTGCTTCTTGTGAGGTATATATAACTGACCGGGTTGAAGATCACTGAAACCGCTGCCCATGGTTTGAGTAGACCAGAAGCAAAATTAGTGTCAACCAAAGGATACCTTGTGGTGTATAGTACCAGATTTCCATCATTTTGCGGTGAAAACTTGAATCTTCCATTTGAATAATTCCTTTACAATAACAGGCAATGAGTTCGATACCTTTGTTCATGGTCCGCAAGGGCAAAATGGTATCTGTTGGTTGAGAAAAACTTTCCCACAAGTTGATCGAAGCCGTGCTCCCGAGTACAAAGTTTCCACTATCAAGCATGGCTGCATAGGCAACTCCTCATCCAACAGAGTTGGCAATCCATACTTGTGTCTCGATTGGTCTCTCGAGGACTAACGGCCATCTGCTGTGAGTCGACTTTGGATCCTACTCAACTAGACTATTTACATTGGTGACCAAACTACAGTTTTCTCGTGAATTTTATTAAACCATATAGCTAACAAAAACCATCGGATCTATTTTACGGAATCCAAAAGCAAAATCACCATATGGAGACACCCAACCGAGTTATCATTTGAAGAAGCGTTGAGATATGATCCCAAAGAAAAGTTACTGTGACTCTGTGATTTGGTGGGAAATGGAAGCAACCTACAAAAGGTGAAACAAAGTTGATATAGCCATTGAACAAAAACCATTCTCAGATAGATTGTAATCCACAAGAAGATTACAAGCATACTATGACACAACAGAGTTAAGATGGAATGAACAATACAATAATGTCCTGAGCGAAGAGAAAATGAAGAACATCAAAACCATCCTCTACTTAGAATTTCCAGGCGGAAAAGTTTATATGTCTCTGTCTAGAGCACATAGTCAATAAGCGAGTCTCGATCAACAATTATAGATAATGAAAGGTTTATGCTGACTTCCACCCTCAATTATCTAGACATTGAAACTTGGCGGCTGAATAAATCAATAAAGTCTACAAAGTTGATACATTAATAGTGGTCAGTTAGTTCATTAGCTTCTTTGAACATGTCAACTGGAGATTCCTTATCGATGACTATTCCTATATTCTCCATTTAGTATTCTTTTCCATACCGGAGCGATCAAACGAGTCTAAAGGAATTGCATATGATGCCAACTTCTCAAAGTTCCATCTAGGTTTTTAATTTAACCAATCGGAGGTTGAATTTCATGAAACAAAATCTTTTTGACAAATAAGAGATCAAAGTTTATGATAAAATATAGTTTCTCCTCTTTAATTATGTCTTACAAGTTTTGATGACTCAAGTTTAGAGAATCTTTTATTTAAAAAAAGGTCCAATGATTAATTTGGATGTTATTTCTAATATAAAGACAAATCTTCTCCACTAAGAGTTGTAAGCGGTACTAGTTGGTCGGAAGTTAGGCTGCAATGTTGATTTGACTAGTCGAACTCTTTCCATTTGCATCTTGGACTCAAAAGGTGGAACAGCCCACCCTAAGCGCCCCATACTCGGCGACATTGTGTAAGGAGGTAAATCCTGTTTGATCCCACCACTTCTCGAGAAAGGCCCCGGTGCTCGGTCTTGCATGAGTCACTACATTGGATGAGCTCCTACATTGCCGTTGCCGAGATTCGAATCCGAGACCTTGGACTCACTTTTCTTCCCAATGACGGGCTACCCGTGCGGGCTATTCCATTTGCATCTTGGATCTTGTGATAGAAACCAAAAAAGAAAGACTATAAGAATGGCTCAATAATAGAACTTTATTGATAAATTTGAGTAAGAATCTTAAACTCCCAAATCGGTTTGTATGGAAATGACTAAACTCCAAAACAAAGGAATTAATTTTCTCAAAAGCTGCTCACTTGTTCTAACTATCAGATATTTATAATGTTAGACTCCAAATTGCAATAAAAGATAGACTCCTAATTATAATAAAAGATAGACTCCTAATCGTAATAAAAGATAGACTTCTAATCGTAATAAAAGATAAGACTCCTAATCGGTAAAATAACATAATAGCTAAAATAATGGGATAATTACTAGATGTACGTAATGAGATCAAACTACTGATTGACTAAATCTTGACCCATGTGATCCTCATATGTTGGAGGTGTCGTATCAATGCACCCCTCCTATTCCGTCACTTTCAGTCAAAGCCTCTGCTGGTGCACCATCGCGGTCTTCATCGGCCATCTCCATGAGATTGAGGGTCGCGGCCTTGCAGCGATGGCCGGGAGAAAACTTCTTGTTGCAACAAAAACACAGCCCCTTCGAAATACGTAGTTATCTCTCCTAATCCTGCCTTGTGTCGCTAGTCGAGAAGAAGCGGTCGAGCGGATGTGGAATGTTGTCTTTGTTGGGTTGCTAGTGAATGGACCTCTGGTGACAAATTGGAAGTTTGGGCTGTGAGGTATTGGGCATATTAGAGTTGACCCATTGATTTGCTTTGGCCCACCTTTAAGGTTGGACTTTGTTTCAACTCTAGTGCCAAACTCATAGCTCTGTAGATGGTGCGTGGCTTGTGGATGCGAACGTCAGCTTTCAAATCATCTTTAAGACCGTTTAGGAATACCCCTAATAGATAATGATCCGGCCAATCTACAACCCGGGCTGATCTCTGTGCAAATTCCTGCCTATACTTGTTGGGTATGCAGGTTTTGTTTGATGTTGAGAGGTATTCATCGTGGTTTTGAAATTCAAGAAGACCGTAGTTCTCTTGGAAGGCTGAGCAGTTCCTCCTATAGATCATGGTTTGATTGTTGTTGAGTCAGGAGAACAAATCCAAAGCATCTTCCTCTAAATACATCGCGGTTATGTCGACCTTGTGTTCGTCCGATGTTTGATAATAACGGAAGTATTTTTCCGCTTTTAGAATCTAGCCCCTCGAGTCTCCTCAGTCATATTTTGAAAACTCGATCTTGGTGTAAGGACGTTGTCATCGCCATGATTGAGATTCTTCTTCATCCTCTTCATTATCCTGCCCGTTGGTTCGATGTTGATAATGTGGTTGAGGATTGCGTTGATCGTGGTCCCGAGTGAGGTTCACGTATTCCTTTCCTTGTCTGTGAACAGAAGAAGATAGGATATTTGTGGCTTTTTGATAAGCTTCCAGTGTAGCTATTTTTGCTGCCAGAGTGTCAATTGTTCCTAATCTGGATACAATAGCAGCGAGTTGAGTGGCAATTTGGTCATTGGAAGAATTGGGTGAGGAGGGATGAGTGTTTTGTGGATCGATGGGTTGAGTGATTGGTAAGGAGATTCGTGTGTTTACCATTGGAATCAACCTGCTCTTATACCAAATGATAGAAACCAGAAAAGAAAGACAATAGAAGTAACTGAATAATAGAACTTTATTGATAAATTTGAGAGCATGAATCTTAAACTCCCAAATCAGTCCGTATGAATAGGACTAAACTCCAAAACAAAGGGATTAATTTTCTCAAAAGCGACTCACTTGTTCTAACTATCAGATATTTATAATGCTAGACTCCAAATCACAATAAAAGATAGACTCCTAATCGTAATAAAAGATAAGACTCATAATCGGTAAAATAGCATAATAGCTAAAATAATGGGATAACTACTAGATGTATGTAATGGGATCAAACTACTGATTCACTAAATCTTGGTCCATGTGATCCTCATATGTTGGAGGTGTCGTGTCATCTTGTAATCCCAAATACATAGACATGGCAAAGAAGAACTTGGTTTTTGGAAAGTGAAGAAAGTTGGTATTGATAACGCCGGAACCACCTCGGGCATTAATCTGCAAGAATTCATCAACCGACCTCGCAGGTCTGAAAACTGAGACTAAATCAAGTTGATTAGGATAAATCTGCAGATCTGCACACGTAACAGGTGCCATAAACAAAGAGAGTCTTTTTTTTGACATACAGAGAACATTAAACCAGTCTAAAACTATCAACAGGTTGACAGACATAATTTCCACACATCTAGACCAAGTCAAGATATCAAAACTGAGAAGACCAACTTGGAATGGAATTGATTTTGTGTTTTGAACCATTTAACAGAACAAAATCCTGGAAATAACTTTCTCAGACGCCAAACAACGATATATGAGTTTTTCTTTCTCAATTTATAGCAGAGATAGTTCTCCTATTCCTTATTATATATGCTGACGGGGCTTGAAGTTTTTCATTTCCAAGTTTTTTGGTTCTTACATAAATCCTGAAGACATAGTTTTACTCCAAAGTTCAACTCAAATGCAGGAAGTCCCAACAGTGGTGACTAAGCTATGTTTTGTGCTAACAGTTACCATACATGGATTACAACCATTGCATGATCAAGCAATCAATAGGATGAAATTAATATTACCATATAAGTGTCAGAAGAACATTAAACTACCACATAAAGAAGTGATTCGATCATCCATTCCTGTTCAAAGACAAGTAACTGAAGATTATTAACTACTAATAAGAGATAATGAAGTTTCATGCTTGAACTGAACAATTGCGCTATTAGTTTGAATGTTGTATGGGTAGGGACAAGGTGGAGTTGGAACTTCACAGACTCCTTCCAGCATCTGTGTGACTTGCCTCATGTTGGGTCGAAGTGAAGGGTCTTCCTGGATGCACCAAATGGCAACCATTACAAACCTCTTCAGCCTTGCTCTGTCCTTTAAGGCCTCTGGTTCATACTCTACCAGAGCGTCCAAGCCTCCATCACAGTAACAATCATAAGCCCAATCTGTCAGAATTGCTTTCTCTGGTATGCTCTCCTTAGGATCCACACTCCTTCTACAACAAATGATCTCCAGAAGTAGGACACCGAAGCTGTACACGTCAACTTTAACCGTGACAGGCAGGTTCCTAAACCATTCAGGAGCAACATACCCTTTTGTTCCTCTAATGGCAGTAAGGGTCTGGCTCTGATTGAACACCAGAAGCTTTGCTAATCCAAAATCAGAAATCCTTGCATTGTAATAGTCATCAAGAAGTATATTTTGTGGTTTTATATCACAATGGATAATCTGAGTACTGCATTCTTCATGCAAGTATAGTAGTCCTCTTGCAATTCCAAAAACAATCGGGATCCTTTTGCTCCAACTAGGCCTCGTGTCTCCGAAAAGAAAGCTTGACAAGGTTCCGTTGCTTAGGTATTCATAAACTAATAGATGTTGCTCACCATCATCACAAAATCCAAGCAGTCGAACCAGATTCTTGTGATGTGTCTGTCCTATCACATTTACCTCGGTCATGAATTCCTTTATACCATCACCTTGCAGTACGTGATGCAACTTCTTCACTGCTACGAGAACACCTGAACCTATCCGCAATGCTCCTTTATAGACAACGCCAAAAGCTCCTCTCCCCAACTCTTCTTTGAACCCATCTGTAGACTCTAAGAGCTCATTATATGTAAAGCATCTCAAGTTTGTTTCAACAATATTACTCTGATATGGAGCTTTTGTGCTTTTTCTTCTGTAGATGAAGAAGAATCCCAAACATAGTGCACTTAACATCAAGAAGTTGAAGAACGCAGAGCAACCCAAAAGCACCGATCCAATCAGGATTTGATCGTCTTTATTCTTCACATTTTTCTCTGGAACAGGCTTGTGGGGTTCCTGGGATTAACATTACCTATCCTGACTTTGATAAGTGCTTTCCGTCAATTTTCGTGTCTACTCTACCATTTGAGAGTGGCAGCTTCTTTCCAACACATATCACCTGACCTGAAAATAGCAACAGCACACATGCAGTCATGTAAGCAAGATTGCCTGCATTCCTCTTCATTGAAAGGCTGCAAGAGGGCATAATCAGCCTCTGGCCAATCTCTGTTAGTTAGCTCTACAAAATCATACAAATTTTCCACTGGACCACCCTCATCTTCTCCACAGATTTGTGTATAGTTTGGTTTACAAGCACCATAAGAATCATTTGGATCAAGTAAAGAATATCCATCTGGGCATTTACAGGATGGTCTTTTGTTTGGTTGCAAGGTGCAGATACTGTTATAGCCGCAGGTACCACTACCAGTTGTAACACGATTCCTTATGCAGATGTCATCTGGTTGAGACCAGAGAGGAGTCCAATTTTGATCTCCTGTAGATCTTTTGGGGTAGTAATACTGAGTGAAAACTCCATCAAAATTGATACTTACCCTGTGATAGAAGTTTGTACTTGAGGCTGTCATTGTTTGTGTTAGCATGACTGTCTGGCTGTTCTCTCTAACACATACAAGTACCCTGACGAGTTAAACACCAGCTGGTAGCCTGGACTTGATTTATTGGATTCACCATAGGTGCCACTTGCATAATAAGGCTCGTTGGCATGAGTAGAAGGCAAGTTTATAGTAGCAAGCACCAGATTCCCATCTTCTTGGAGTTTTAGTTGGAACCTACCCTTTGAAAATTGGTTTCTGATTGTCGAGAAGATAGAATCATCCCCTATCAACACCTGTCCAGGCAATATTGTGTCAGCAGGATCCTTGAAGCTTTCCCAAAGCATATCAGATCTACTATCTTGAAGCACAAAGTTGCCTGAATCTCTCATGGAACCAGAAGCAACAACACCACTTTTGGTAAGAGATGTCCACAGTTGGTTGCCTCGGTCATCAGTAAGGACAAGCCCTTGGCTGCTATTGAGCTCAACTTTGGACTGTTTTGGTGCAAGAACACCTACATTAGCATACCAAACAATGGTTCTTTGTGGTATTTTAGCATACCATATAGCAAGCAAATAGAGATCTTTGTTGCTTTCATGTTGATAA
Organism: Erythroxylum novogranatense; assembly: GCA_029891385.1. Classification (NCBI taxonomy): domain Eukaryota; kingdom Viridiplantae; phylum Streptophyta; class Magnoliopsida; order Malpighiales; family Erythroxylaceae; genus Erythroxylum; species Erythroxylum novogranatense. The sequence goes on along the minus strand of JAIWQS010000083.1, from coordinate 8,477 downwards.
AACCAAAGGCAAATTCACCAGAAGGTGAAATCCATGAAGAGTTTTCAGCAGCAGTAAGGAATCCCTACTCTAACATCTCGTCCAGTTTGAGCAACATAACAACAGCAACAAAATAGTAGCAAACAAAGGATCAAATGAAGAAGAAAGGAAGTCATTGTTAGATGCAACTTTTCAGATGAGGCTATGAAGATAAAAAGGGTTTGATTACCTTTCCCTGTTAATTGATCCCTACCTTGTCGACTAACAGAGACTTTTCAGATGCTCGGGAGAAAAGTTTAACCCAACAAGGCCGGCATGGAGTTACGTTTGAAGCTCAAATTTTGTGTCTTTGACATGAAACTATTCTTTCACTAATCTCTTTCAAAAGTGAAGTTGTCCAAGATTGAAAAGTCGCAGAAACTTCTGATTATTAGGCCCTTTGAACTTTCAAGGATAGGTTCTGTACCAATGACTGGTTAAAAATGTCATTACAAGTTGATAAGCCACCATAACCAGCCGTTAATTTTCCACCCAACTTTGGTGAGAAACAGGATGGTACTTCAACGATGACAAGGACTGAAACACACAAATCGACCACTTCCGTGCAAGTCTTTGCAATCAACAAGAAGTTACACAGGCAACTGGAGCATAGACTCCCAAGTCTCCTTAAAAGCAGAAATCTAATTGGCTAAAACAAGAAAGGTGATTAATTATTATTAATTATTGTTATAAATTTTTACTTACTATTTTAATACTATTAATATTAATATTTCTATTATTAATTTTATTATACCAAATTAATTATCTTATTATTATTATTAATTATTAATTTTATTATAAAATTTATTATTATTATTATTATTATTATTATTATTATTATTATTATTTTATTTAGAGATAGAAACCAGGGTTATGTTAGATTTTTTGTCGAAGAAAACATGTTGTCAAAATTCGGAGAAAGCGATGTTTTTTTTACAGAAACTGTTGGGGTTTTTATTTTGAAAACAAAACTGTAATGTGATTAAGTCAACGTGTTTTCTTATCTGCTTTTCTTTTCTAAAACGACAACAAAACGGAAAAAAAATAGAAACAAACAGCCCTTAACAAGGGATCGCTTGAGATACGTTTGTTTCTATTTTTATTTTAAGATCAATAAAAGTTTTTGGTTTTAATTTTTTAGTAATTTTTTGATAATATGATTTAGTCTTGACTAAATATATATTATTTAATTATTTAATATATTAATTTTGATAAAATTATGAATGATTTCATTTAACATTATAAATTTAATTAATTAACATTAATTGTTAATAAAATTATGAAAAAGAAATTAAAGCTAATAATTATTAATAGATATAGTTAAATTTGAAGTAAAATTGATTTAATAAATAAATTATATTTAAAATAATTATTAGTTTATAAACAAAATTTTAAATTTTAAATTAGTTAGTTTAATAAAATAAAATAACTATATTGATAATTTGTTAATAAAATTATATATGATATTAAATAAATTTTAATTAAAAATAATTTATTTTAAGTTTTATCGAATATGTAATTATTAACATTCATATCTAAACATACATTTATTTTTATTTCAAGAGTCCTAAATTACTTCCATAATTTGTTGCTTTTAAATTTTAATTAACATTTGAACAAAATGTTCTGAAACAATTTATGTGATATAATTAATTTTTAAAGAAGTTTCCAAAGGATCAAGCTGCAGCAAGGGAAGATGATGATCAAGTAAAAGTAAAGACATGTTGGAATCTATACGTTAAATGATCCTTTTTTTTTTTTGTTGCCCACGAGAAGTTCTAGGAGGATCTCAACTATAATAAAGCATCTTTAAATCATTTATATTCAGACTAATCCTTGCTCAAACTAGTAGGTCTCTTGTGGGAAGCAAAGTTTTGACTCAAAATTTTAAACGGTTGTATATATGAAGGAGATTTCAAACTCACGACCTCGATCACTTAAGTTAGAAAAGCTCCTTACCAATTCATCTAGGAATTAAGTTAAATGATCTTTGCCATCTATTATTTTACTCTAAGAAGTAGTCTAAGAAGAAGAGACGTCAGCTCAAGGTTTGAGACCGTATTATTCCTAGTTACAAGGAATTGGTCAGTGCCCACTTTGAACGCAAGGGAATCATAGAAGCGGGTCAAACTCTCCGGAAAGTCTTTCTTTGTGGAACTTTCTGAAGAGCACATGAAAAGAGGGTAGTTCATGGTGGAAATTTTTTTTAGATTTGCATATTATTACAAATTAAGCGGTCAATTTAACTACGTCTTAGGTAAATTTGAATATGATATTTAGTGTTTGATTTTAAAATTCAGTTTAGATATACTCTTGTGATATTTGACAAATATTTAAGATTTTATGTTACATTTCAACTCTATATAATAACTTATGTTGTTGTTAATAAATGTGAGTGTTCTACAATAAAAACATCTTTTCCTTCACTTCTATTTACATATCATGCTTAAGCTTTTAAAAAAAACAATATAGTATCAAAGCTTTTTATCTTAAGGGGCCTGTGAGATGAGCGAAACCAAAGCACAAACTTAATTTATAACTCAGAATAACAATAAGAATTATAACCATCTTCAAGCAATGAAGATTGAAACAACTGTTCAAGGTGCACCACCAATTTTTGATGGTGAAAACTCTCAAATTTGAGCTATTTGAATGAAAGTTCATTTTGATGGTATGAATATTTGGAAAGTCGTGAAGGAAGACTATGAAGTGTCTCCATTATCAACAAATCTTACAATAACTCAAATCAAGATGCACAAAGAAATGAAAAATAGGAAGTGTAAAGCCAAAGCTTGCTTATTTTCTGTTGTTTCAAACATTATATATATGGGATTACCTCAAAAAGGAATACGAAGGCAATGAAAGAACAGAGAGCATGCAAGTACTCAACTTAATCAGAAAATTTGAAATGTTGAGAATGAAAGAGTCAGAAATTATTAAAGAATACTCCGACAAGTTGCTCGGCATAGTAAACATGATGAGGTTATTAGGTAAGGATTTTTCTGAGAAACGAATAGTCCAAAAAATTCTTGTAACTTTACCTAAAAAATATGAATATAAAATTTCTACATTTGAAGAAGCTAAGAATCTATCAAGCATGTCTTTAGCAAAATTAGTAAATGCACTACAGACTCAAGAACAAAGGAGAATGATGAGAGAAGAAGAAATCATTGAAAGTGTTCTACTAGACAAAAAAAAAAATTAGGTTGAGACAAAAACAAGAGTTTCAACGAGATTGATAATAATAACATAAACAATAATGATTCATTTCCACCATGTTCACATTACAAAAAAAACAAATCACCCACAAAGAAAATGTTGGTGGAGACCTAATATTAAACCCAGAAAATGTGGACAAAATTGGGTATATGAAGAAGATTTGCAAATCACGAAATGAAGAGGTAAAAGCAACATCAAGATGATGAATTATTTTGAAATTAAAGCACTGTAACTCCGAAAGCAAAGAGGAGTTTACTGGAAAATTCTTTATACTTGCATATTATTACGAAATAAATAGTCAATTTGACTAAGTCTTAGGCAAATTTAAATATGATATTTAGTGCTTGATTTCAAAATCAATTTAAAAATTTTCTTATAATATTTAACAAATATCTAAGATTTTTTGTTACATTTAGCTCTATATAATAAGCTATGCTGCTATCAACAAATGTGAGTGTTCTACAATAAAAACATCTTCTTTTCCTTCACTTCTATTTAAGTATTATGCTTAAGCTCCAAAAAAAAAAAAAAAAAGAACAGTTCTTTAGGAGCTTCTGAGAGTAATCAGAAGTTGCAAAATCAGAAAGTCAAATATATTCATGTCACAATGGAGTTGGAATGAATTGGCCTTACAAGGTTGATGCCAAATAATGAAGGCTTACTTTCTGTAAATAACCGGAAGCGCATGTATGTAAATTTCTTAACTCTCTCTGCATATATTTCTGTACCTGAAAGCACAAACTTCTCATTTTCGATCGAACGTCACCTGAATATCGTCTAAATTCCAGCTCCAAAAGCCTTCATCATCACACATGAAAGCCATTCTCTACTTACTACAGAGTAATTTCAATTGCCTTGTCAGAAAAAGCTTATATGTCTGTCGGGAGCACATAGTCAATAAGCTAAGTATTAGTCCACATTTATAGAAAAATGGAAGGTTTAGCTGACTGGACCATCCATTCTCTTAAAACTGTTGCAGACATTGAAACCTGAATAAATCAATACAGTCTACAAAGTGGATACATAATATTGGTAAGTTAGTTCTTTAGCTTCTTGGAAAATGTCACCAGGAGAGTCTTTATCACTAGACTATTCCCATATTCTCCATTTAGTATTCTATTTCAATACCTGGAATAATAACGCAGAACCTAAAGGAACTGTATGTGGTACCAACTTCTGAAAGATCCAGCTAGGTTTTTTAATTTAACCAATCAGAGGTTGAAGTTCATGAAACAAATATACTCTTTGCTTTTTGACAAATAAGAGATCAAAGTTTATGATAAAATATAGTTTCTCCTCTTTAATTATTATGTCTTACAAGTTTTGATGACTCAAGTTTAGAGAATCTTTTATTAAAAAAAAAGTCCAATGATTAATTTGGATGTTATTTCTTATATAAAGACTAATCTTCACCCTTAGGAGTTGTTAAGCGGTAGTACTTGGTCAGAAGCTAGCTGCAATGTTGATTTGACTGGTTCAACTCTTTCCACTTGCATCTTGGATCTTGTAATCGCAAATACATAGACATGGCAAAGAAGAACTTGGTATCTGGTAAGTAAAGAAAGTTGGTATTGATAACGCCGGAACCACCTACGGCATTATTCTGCAAGAATTCATCAACCGACCTCGCAGGTCTGAAAACTGAGACTAAATCAAGTTGATTAGGAGAAGTCTGCAAATCTGCACATGTAACAGGTGCCATAAACAAAGCTGGTTCATGGAATTTGTACATAGAGAGAACATTAAACCTGTCTAAAACCATCAACAGGTTGACAGACATAATTTCCACACATCTAGACCAAGTCAAGATATCAAAACTGAGAAGACCAACTTGGAATGGAATTGATTTTGTCTTTTGAGCCATTTAACAGAACAAAATCCCGAAAATAACTTTCCCAGACACCAAACAACGATATATGAGTTTTTCTTTCTCAATTTATAGCAAAGATAGTTCTCCTATTCCTTATTATATTTGTTTAGGTCAGTTCCTAGTTTTTTGGTTCTTACAGAAATCCTGAAGACATAGTTTTACTCCAAAGTTCACCTCAAATGCAAGAAGTTCCAACAGTGCTGACTAAGCTATGTTTTGTACTAACAGTTACCATACATGGATTACAACCATTGCATGATCAAGCAATCAATACGATGAAAATTAATATTACAATATAAGTGTCAGAAGAACAATAAACTACCACATAAAGAAGTGATTCGATCATCCATTCCTGTTCAAAGACAAGTAACCGAAGATTATTAACTACTAACAAGAGATACATGAAGTTTCATGCGTCAAGTGAGCAATTTCGCTATCAGTTTGAATGTTGTATGGGCAGGGACAAGGCGGAATTGGAACTTCACAGACTCCTTCCAGCATCTGTGTGGCTTGCCTCATGTTGGGTCTAAGTCAAGGGTATTCCTGGATGCACCAAATGGCAACCATTACAAACCTCTTCATCTTTGCTCTGTCCTTTAAGGCCTCCGGTTCATAATCTACTAGAGCGTCCAAACTTCCTTCAGAATAACAATCATAAGCCCAATATGTCAGAATTGCTTTCTCTGGTATGCTATCCTTAGGATCCACACCCTTCTACAACAAATGATCTCCAGAATTAGGACACTGAAGCTGTACACGTCAACTTTAACCGTGACAGGCAGGTAAGGACAAGCCCTTGGCTGCTATTGAGCTCAACTTTGGACTGTTTTGGTGAAAGAACACCTTCATTAGCATACCAAACAATGGTTCTTTGTGGTATTTTAGCATACCATATAGCAAGCAAATAGAGATCTTTGCTGCTTTCAAGTTGATAAAACCAAAGGCAAATTCACCAGAAGGTGAAATCCATGAAGAGTTTTCAGCAGCAGTAAGGGAATCCCCTACTCTAACATCTCGTCCAGTTTGAGCAACAGAACAACTTGGCATCAAAAATAGTAGCAAACAAAGGATCAAATGAAGACCAAAGGAAGCCATTGTTAGATGCAACTTTTCAGATGAGGCTATGAAGATAAAAAGGGTTTGATTATCTTTCCCTATTAATAGATCCCTACCTTGTTGACTAACAGAGAATTTTCAGATGTTCGGGAGAAAAGTTTAACCCAACAAGGCCGGCATGGAGTTAGGTTTGAAGCTCAAATTTTGTGCCTTTGACATGAAACTAATCTTTCACTAATCTCTTTCAAAAGTGAAGTTGTTGAAGATTGAAAGATCGCAGAAACTTCTGATTATTAGGCCCTTTGAACTTTCAAGGATAGGTTCTGTACCAATGACCCGTTAAAAATGTGATTAAAAGTTGATAAGCCACCATAACCAACCATTAATCTTCCACCCAATTTTGGTGAGAAACAGGATGGTACTTCAATGGTGACAAGGACTGAAACAGACAAATCGACCATTGACTCCTGTGCAAGTGTTTGCAATCAACAAGAAGTGGTCAAGAGATTTCAAGGAGAGATGTTCTACAAGCATCTCTAACTGAAGTCCTTCCTACTATCCTAATCTCTTCAACCTTCTGCAAGTTACTCTTCATGCCTTCTACTGTTTCCACTCTTCTGAACCTTCATTGCTTCACCTCTTTACTTTACCTTATCTTCCTTCTTCTTCCTGCTCTCCGCATTTCACTGTCCTGGGAGAAGGCTATTTTGGTCATTTCATCCTCCTTTGCCCCTCCAGCCTATTTCCTTCAGTAAAGTCCCTGCTTTTCCCTGTTTAGAAATCTAATATAGTTAGCTTTCTCAGCAGAAAATGTAGACTCCCATTCCAACAATAAAACAAAGCACCCCTATGGAGGATTTTCCTCCTTACCTCTGCTTCAACTCTAGCCTTACCTTCTGTCACTACCCCTCTAGTGCCTCAACCTTTCTCATCGCCACTCAACCCAGTTGTTTCAATCTCTCAGCCCTCAACCCACCTGACCCTCTTTAGCCTGCACACACAACATTCCATTAAACAATCAGACCTTACCTAGCTCTTCTTCATCTCCCCAGTGGTGAGGAAAACCTGGAAGCAAGTGGTGGAGGCTCTATTGCTGATCTTTCTTCACTTCTGCCCTCCAAAGAATGAAGATAGTGGAGTAATTGTTGCACCTGATATGGAGACCGTGCAGGAAGGAGTCAAGTCGGGAGAACCCACTTATTGGATTCTTCTGGGAAAAAGACCACCTTCCCTGTTATTCAAAGATGGGCATAAACAGACAGCATGGAAAAGTTAAGGTTTTATCCAAGCTATTATGGCAGAAGACAGATATATATTGTTTGCATTTGTTACCAAAAGACAAGCACTGAAGGTTGTTGAAGAACGGCCATGGCATGTGGCAAATTTCCCACTTTTCCTACAGCCATGGAAGCCGGGTTTTCAAATCGACTGTAAGGAGAAGAGTTCGGAACAAGGAGAAGAGTTCGGTTCCAATGTGGGTAAATCTATATAATGTTCCTCTTGAATACTGGACTACTAAAGGATTGAGTATGATAGCTAGCTTCCTAGGAAAACCTCTATGTTTGGATGACAATACAACAAATAGGAAGAGGTTGGGATTTGCTGGAATATGCATTAACATGGATATATCCAATGGTTTGCTAGAAAATATTCCTATAATGAGACTGGGGTTTGATGGAGCGCTTTATGAAGATAAGGTTTCGGTACAATACCAATGGAAGCCTTCTCTTGCTTCTCAAGGGAAAAAATGGATACCAACGGGGAAACTTTTCCAAAAGGGGGATTACGAAGAGCTGATGGGGGATGGGGTTCTGTACTTAGAAAAGGATCAGCTAGCTAATTCCAATCATAGCACTAATATCTCTGAATCAAATGATGTTACGGAAATAAATGAAGAACAGAAGAAAGAAGGGAAGAAGGAGAAAGGGGAGAGTCGGAGGGAGAGAACAGAGAACTTTAGAGAGAGAAGAAGAGGAAGAGAGAAGAGAGAGAGAGAGATGATAAACTCATTCATTTCTGATGCTTGTGGGGAAACGTTACAATATTTATACTAGTGACAAGATCATATTTTTTTCAGAATAATTCTTCTCTCCTAGAGAAACCTTGTCCTCAAGGTTATGGAGGTTTACTGTAATGGGCAAAAATGAATAATTTGATTTTCTTGATTTTCTTTTCACCACTCATCTTCTTCACAACATCACCAAAGAATTGCTCCCCGCAAAGCTCACAATCGCCCATTTAATGTAACTCCAAAACCAGATGGAATACTTCTATACTTTGTGGTCGAGTTGTATGTTACTTTTAATGATCTCAG